>DF244381.1:0-27565 GCA_000507305.1 Breviolum minutum Mf 1.05b.01 | reverse complement strand
GATTAATTTGAACCTAAGGGGTTTAAGTTTTTCGCAATCATGCTGCCAGGCCGTCAGGATGCGGATGACTGGCTCAACTTCATGTTATCGCAAAAAACCTATGGCCTACCTTTACAACCCGGGGTACTCTTACAGAGGAGGTCTCAGAACAGGTCTTCAGCAAAGAGCAGCGCAGGCTGCAGGCCAAGCATCTGTGGATGGAGGTCAAGCTGCGGTGGCGGGTGCTTGCTGACCGAATGTACGTCAAAGCCCCCACTGGGAAGTCCAAAGAAGAACTCGATGCTCTGCTTTTTGACAGGGCCGCCAGACGCAACCGCACAGACCCGTATGAAGAAAAATCTTATCGTGGTGCTGGAATCAAAGAAGTCCAAGCATGGTGGAAGAAATGTAAAGATTGGATGGCGCACTTTAAAGAACAAAGCATGAGAATCTAGTCGAACAGGTTTTGCACACACAGCAGGGAACCTTCCGACGCAAACGTCCACCGGACGTGAGAGACGACCCCATGCGTGGCCAGTAACAGGCCACTTGTATGTTCTATTTGGCTGGGTACAGTCCCGAATGATACGGTGCATATCCTGCCGGTAGTGGCGTGTGTCGGTACAATAGGGTTGGCGTCAGCTGGAGGCCAATAAACAAAGCTTCTTGCGAACATCAGCATGGCTTGACGTTTGATGTGCGAAGTTTAATTTCACATTTTACTGCAGAAAGGTTTGATAAAGAACCTGCTCTTCTTCCTAAGGTTTGCGGGGATTTTCTAAACGGAACTCCCTGGATTGGGTTTGTCCGGTCCAATTTGAGTTGTGCATTTGCTCCTTTTCCCCATGGGGTGCCTTAGTATATTCACTATAACGACGAGATATTAGAAGGAACTCTTGAGCTCCTGGCAAGGCAGCATTGGCTCAAACCTCCCATTTTATCCAAGCACTCATAAGGAGCCGTTGTTATTTCGGGTGGACTGGGCGCTGTTGCCTTTATCCACTTGTAATTTAGTGTAATTGTTGGTGGCTGGGAACTGTCTCCTTTACCATCGACCCGAGTTTCTTGCAACTAAAGGCCCCAAGCACACAAAAGGGCTCTCACTTCTTAGGGTGGCCCATTGCTTGCTCCTGTCGCTGGGGTGAAGGATTGACCTCAACGCTGAGGGTGAATACAACACAACACACTCCCTTTCTCACCCCCCCTGGCCTGGCTGATGTCAGGTGTCCTCGGCAAGTGCACAGGGTGATTCCCACACTCACTTACGTAAGCCGGTGCTGTGGCTCCTGCCTCTTGCCACACTCCGTTATGTCTCTCTTGTGATATTGTGCATACATAGGAAAGTGTTCTTGTGGACTGGGCGCTGTTGCCTTTATCCACTAATGGATGCCTAGTGCGATGGTCTTGGGAGAGTGAGGTGCGATTCCATGGTGCTTGCAGACCACGGTGTACCTCTCCCCTTTCCGGCTTGGTCCCTACGCAACACAGCTTGATCCTTGGTGCGGGACCTTACTGTGGCCTGACTGTACATGATCAGAGGAGCTCGTCCAGAACTTCCACCTAAGTGTAACACGTCACAGAGACATGGGCAGGTCTTGGGATCCACCACTTATGTTAACTGGTCTGTGCGAGAGGAGCTACCAGGTTTACACTGACCGGTGCCTTTTAGAGATAGCATCATGGTGGATGCTGTGCATCCTCGGTCGGGAAAGCTTCAAACAGACCGTGCAACCGTTCAAGGGCATATGGTGTATTCTGAGGCGGTTGTCTTGTGGAGGGACAGAGAAGGTGGAACGGCTTAGTAGTTACCTAGCCATGGTCACAGCCTCTCCCACTTTGGCTTAGTCGATGAAAGCAGTGGTAACTATGGACGCCATCTATGCAGTTGATCCTTCTTGATCTACTGACAATTCCGGCTTGCCTCTAAATTGGCAGGGCGGGCTTCTCACAATGAAGGCCGTGTCCACTGTGGAAACATTGGGATTTACCAAGCTTGGGAATGCAAAACACAAAGGTGGTCTATCTCAGGCACATGAATAGCAATTCAACAAACGCGTCCTGTTGTGCGATACAGGTGAAACTCTCGCCCACATCTGGTCCAGTGACCTCCTCCTTTTGCCACCTTCCATGAGGAAGTCAGTCAAACCATGGGGAGAGTGTTGGAATCACTATCATGGCACCAAAAAGCTGGGAGTGAAACTTGCACCAGGAAAGCTCCGATGTCTTCGGGTAGATCGGGCACGACCCTTTCGAGCTCTCGCATTCACCTACAAGTTACATTCTGTTGTGGATACCAGCCACAGTGCTTGGACACAGGTAAACTCGGAGTGGTCTCATGGTTAGATGCCCAACAGAACGTCAACGACATCTGTCTTTCCCCGGTGTCACCTGGGACGCCGCCTGGTCGTCAGGCAATCTACATGGGAGTGGCATGTCTAAATGCACAACCCCTCTTCACGCGCGAGTGCTACGACCACAAACAGCAAGTTTATGAAGGAGTTACAAGCCATCCTTAACATGGGTAACCGCCTCAGGTTCCCTGTGATGTGGAAGGCTCTCAGGATCTGTCAAGGTGTCGACATCGAGCCGTCGGTTGTGTCGGGATGACTACCTACTGGAGATGGTGAAGATCCCTGACGCTATACCACGAGGCCAGCAGGCAGTAGTGCCTCAGCATTCATACACCACGTGGCCTCCGTCGACAATGATGCACACCATTTCCATTAGTGCCTGAGGTTTCCTCGATTCCTCTGCCGCAGACAGGTTCCATTGTTCCTAGGCTATTACTAAAGCCCACAGGACCTTCTCAGCATTGAGGCGACTTGTCGGGATTATGTGGCGCGTGATGGGCGTATGTTGCCGCTGTGCAGCATGCTCAACGTCGCCAGCAGGAGAAGGGTGTCAGAACTCTCATGTGCCTTTTTAGTCTCCTCAGTATCTTCAACTTCTCAGCGTTCGACAATTGTTGTGGCATCCCATGGGCACCAGCGGTCCGTCCACAGTGCATGTTGCCAACAAGCGGCGGCGCAGCACAGGGCAAATCTCCTCGTGAGTTGGGATGCCCGCCCCCTCCCGGACAGTGATGCAAACCTTGTTTCCAGTGGCGCCATATTTAGTGCCGCCTTCCTCTCCAATAGTCCATCTTAATTTCCCATCGCAGTACCAGTTGAAGAAGCATCAGTGGTGGCCTTTTTCCACAGATGGGGTAGCGGCACATGCTTACTCAAGGCATGGTCTCTCGATGAGTGGGGGATGCCAACTGCCTCAACAGGCGCTGCCACCTCATCTGGCGCTGATTACTGCTGGTGGTTACGCGCTCGCTGAGTGACTATCTGATGCTCAAACCATCTCCGGGGCCCTAAGGTCAGTGTGCCTGAGGGATCTTTTCTCGCTGGTCTTGTCACTGAGTACAGTTACCCCCTCCAGGAAGATAGACCTGACAAGAGGTTTTGTGCTATGAAAAGAAGAAGGAACATTTGACGGGACTCCCCAAGAATTCCGAGGCTTGGACTCAAGCCACTTGGCTCAAGTAGCCATTCTGGTTCGAACAATCACTAGCGAATTTCTCAAGTGGGCTGGACGCTGTTGTCTTTTTTCATTGGCCTAGAGTGGTATAGCAGTTGTTGGCTGAGAACTGTCTCCCTTACCATCAACCTAATGGTCCTACAACCTAAAAACCCACGAAAGTGCTGGAGCCTACCTGGTTTCTGCTCACGGTTCGAGGGAGGAGTTTTTGCTTGCACGCCTTCCTGGGGGTCCTACTACCGACCACCCTTGTTCACTCCCAGCTTCACCAGAAGCATCTGATGCGGACGACGTGGTTCGACGGTGCCCCCTCAGGGAATGAACAAACAGCGAACACTCAACCATTTTTTCAGTCATGCCCTATGCCCAACAGTTTTCTGGGTGTGAAGGTCCATTGGTAGATTGCCTCATCAAGGAACCTCCTCTTTCAGACCTTTTCAGCGTGGTGAGAATTGCGTGGACTGCTGTTGTTACTGACAGGGGTCACACTGGTCCTGTCAAGAATGGTGATGCTTTTGAGAGACTGGGCACTATGACCACCTTGGCAGACCGGAAGGACACTGTAAAGTTAGTGACTTTCTCTGCTAGGGAGACAACCATCAAATGACCTAAATGCAGGGCCATTCTTGTGACGAAGGGGCCTTGAGTAGGGTTTGAATTCCACCGATGTCTATATGTACAAGGGTGCAGTGCTATCGGTGGAACCTTTGCGGAGCCACTCCCACTTGGGTTGCCACCTTGACATCGGTGCAACCCTAAGCGTTCAGGCAACAACTTGCCAGATGTGACATTCCTTTTTCATTCCCAATTAATATCACAGGTTATGGTATTACATAACTGCACGGCTGGGCGCTGTTGCCTTTACCGTGCTATGCTGCGAAATGAGCTGCCGATAAGTTGGGTTAAATGCACTGTCGTGCAAGGCTGGGTGAGCAATACAATTGCGATAGCATCCAGGTGGCCATCAACGGTGCCAGAGGGCGTGCCATCAGTGTCTACTTAACACCTTGGCCTCCTACTTGTTCTGGAGCCCTCCCAACGTGGTGCACCATTGAGGTTGCCGCCTTGCTAGCCTTCACCGTGGATGCTGCAATCCAGGATGCCCCCGGGCGCCTAAGCCATACGTGCACCTGTCAGCGCAGAGGAAAGCACAGGGATCACTCTAAGGAAGCGAGGGTCTCACAGCAGTGGTCTAAGGGAAGCTACTCAACGCACAGCCCGGCACTCTTTGCAACATGCATCTTTCTGTTAAGAGGTCAGAAGGTGGCCAACTACCACGGTATGGGCAACAGTACCCTGTCGTGAAAGGGCTGCGACCTGGTGCTGATCTCTTGAACCTCTGCTACCGCAGACTGTGATCGGGCATTAAAGGCAACATGCGCTTGGATATGGCAGTTTTCGCTTGGGGACATATGATGCACGAACAAGATGCATGCAACTAAAATGGTCACAAGCTGCAATGCTTCTGAGGGAGGATAGGAGAGACTCACATTGGCGTCAGCCGTGGACTTCAGACTCTTTGGCCCTCGGGTCAGAGATGAAAACCAGAAATCACCCCACAGGGCGTGCCACAGACATATGTCCATGGTAGGTTTGTTTCTACTGCTGGTTTGTCAAAACCGGCACCACTTACTGTCATTGTGGTCAGGGTTTTTTCCCTGCCACAGGGGAATCAAAGGAGTCTTCCAGGCTCTTTTCTTAGCCATTCGGGTCTATACCTTGCGTGGCTTCATCAGCCATCACGTGGGTGAACCTACCAAGTGTTGGTGGACAACCGACACGGATGTATCAGGTGAGGCAATGGGCATGCAACAGACACTCTGCCCATGGTAGAACTTCAACGTTGCAGTACAGACTGGAAAGCAGTACAAGTTTAACTCTTTCATCGTTGTCGGGGACTATTACTGGACTACAGTGAAAAGGAAGGAGCCTCTTCCAGTTTCTTCCAGATTCGTCAGTGAGTCATCTGAACTATGGAAGCAGGAGTTATGACATTAGGTATGTGGGACATCTATGAGTGGTATTTGCTACATCATCGCTGAGCAGTACTGAGAGGTATGTGGGACATCTATTAGTGGTATTTGCTACATCATCGCGGAGCAGTACTGAGAGTAACCTCCAACCCCGGGGGGCGGCTCAATACGACTTGGACCATTGTCACGTGTGGGATTATGACTTTGGGTTATGTGGGACATCTATGAGTGGTATTTGCTACTTCATTGCGGAGCAGTACTGAGAGGCATGGGGACTTTTCTGAAAGCGTAGTTTTTCACTTTTCTTACTAGGTGTCCTGTTGGGTTCTGGGTTTTCGGTTGTGGTTGTTGGGTTTTGCTGTTTTGTTTTTGGTTTATTTTGGTGACACCTTGGCATCTGTTTCACTTATATTCTCATACGTGGGAATGGACAATCTAAACAAAAGGATTGATGACCGTCAGAGCTTCAAGCGCGCACGGCACCGGCAAAAAAAAACACTTTAAAGAACAAAGTGAACCGTTTGTCTTCGACTTCAAGAATTTGTTGAAGGCGCTATCAGGCAAGGAAGCAGTAGCGCAGTCGGAAGTGGATGCATTCATGGAGAACTGTGCAAAAAGGTGGCAGACTAGAGAGGGCACTTATCAACTCAAGCGACGACGCCTGAAGCCAGACGTAAGAGACTCGCCTGAGGATCCAAGTGCAGATATAGATATGGCTGACATCTAACCATTGGACGACGTGGAGGAGTACTACATGGTGGAAGAGAACTTATGAGGGGATGAGAGGGGCGCGTTTTGTTTCACCTTGTCTCACTTAGTTTGCGAATTTCCCTGGCAGAATTTCTTTGCCTGGTGCCTTGGCTTG
The DNA here is from genome assembly GCA_000507305.1 of Breviolum minutum Mf 1.05b.01. NCBI lineage: Eukaryota > Dinophyceae > Suessiales > Symbiodiniaceae > Breviolum > Breviolum minutum. The sequence goes on along the minus strand of DF244381.1, from coordinate 21,223 downwards.
TGTGTGGGTGTTGCTTGTTTGTGTTTTGTTTGTGTTCTTGGTTTGTTTCTTGCTTCCAGGGAAATTTGATTTCAATCCTACTCAAAATTCCAGTAGTTGACCGACCATGTCTCGCACTTGCCCGGCAATGCAGGAAAAAAAAACGACTCTATGGGCCTTTCAGTGAACTTCGACTTGGACTAGATGAGGCTTCTCAATTTGTCTTGTGTGGAGTGAGATCTGATGAGACTTTCTGCCCAATCCCGCCGCAGGACCGAAGTGGGCTCTTCAAATTTACTGTACGACTGATGAGATTCATGTTATCAACGTGCCTCTGCCTGACATTGCCGATGATGAACAGGAATGCACTACGGCCACTTGTGTACAACAGTAGGATATATGGCACTTCAGAACCACCACAAGTAGTACCAGACTTGATGTCCCTACAGCCCATCGTCATGATCTGCTACGTACCAAACAAATTATTATTGGATGCGGCGGCGAGTTCCGTCGATGTCTGAAGTTGACCTTGCTCTGCAAGACGACAGCCAGCAATATGGTAACTTGGATGAAACAGCAGCCATTGCCAGGTTGCCGCGCACCTGCATTGTTTTGTGGATTGAAGATCATCGTCAAACGCCAGGCGGCCTGCGCAAATCAATAGTGGCCACGAGGTTCAGACAAAAGCTTCTAAGGAGAGTGGCGTTGACGGGAAATGCGGAGAAAGTCCAAACCCAATATATTATACGACCTGACTCACTCTCAACTGAAAGTGCCCGTGACCAGGAGTGACCTTTGAAGCAGTCATCGCGGTTCGATACCCGGAGTTAGATGCAGTCACACCAACACATGTCATCTTTAGAAACTACCTTGCAGACCATCAAGCTGCAATGAGCAAATGGTCGAATGGGAGAATGGTTGTTTGGCCGTTCTGCACAACAGAAATGACATGGCTGGTGCTTCAAATAGCTCCGAGTGGGTTGCGAACTCAAAGGGTGGAGTGATCTCACGGGGTGTGACATCTTGTGCTGGTAACTGCACAGCATGTGCTCCTTGCACAAACAAAAATTGGCTTCCTCACGGTGAGGAAACAATTTCCAGGAACTAAGTAACACTGAAAAACAGTCTTCGCCAGAGCTACAGTTCTTGACAGAGCTTAACGCAGTACAAGTTCTGGCGGTACGTCTTCCAGAGGTTTTACTATGATTGGCTGCCAGCAAATATCGCATATACTTTTGGCAACGCTCCTTTGGATGCTTTCTGCAGATAAACGGTATGGGAAGCTGCACATTTAGAGAAGGCAGAGAACCTACGGTTCGCCAGCATCTTTTCAGAATATCTATCTACCATATTGGGCACACCAAGTCAGGACAGGAACTGAAAGTCTATCAATGCCTCTCGAGCGGCTGAGACTTGGCTCTGGTGTCCAATGCACTGAAACAATGCTTCCTCTGGGCCGTCCTGAAGAGGCAGCAATCCCAGAGTTGCTGCCATTGCTTTATTTCCATCTCGGAATTTTGTTCATGCAAGACATCTTGATGCAGCCTTCAACACCTTGGAGGAATGTGAAAGGCTGATCAGCTCTGGGTTTTCAAGAATGGTGGTAGAAGAGGTCCGCAACGTCTCAGCAACATTGACGTTGTGGAAGGAAGATAGTTGTCGTGCATTGAAGCGTGCTGGAAGCTCAGTGGAGTAGAACGCATGAGTGCATCTTCAGTTGGCAGGCACATTGATTTACAAGATGAGTACAAGTCCATTTTCAATTCCAGTTCATTGTGTTTGCTTGAAGCTCATGCAAAACTGAAGCAGGCAAAGTATAAGAAGGAGCCTGCAGATGCCAGGTCATTTTTTTTGGGCTCATGCCGTGCACGCTCGAGGCTCTGACGGTCATCAAAACGTTTTGTCTTTGATTAGCTATTCCCACATATTGGAGAATAGGTGAAAGCAAAAAGTCAGGTGTCTTCCAAAATCAAAACAAAACAAACCCAACCAAAAACAAAACCAAAACACCACAAGAAGACACCCAGAGAACTAGGTGAGACACTACGCTTTCAGAAAAGAAATCTTCAGGCCGCCCAGTACTTCTTCACGATCACATAGCAATTCCCGCAAATAGATGTCCCAAGTGACTCCAAGTGACTCGAAGTTATAGTAGGTGGTGGTCCTGCATCATCCCAGTCATTGAACAAGGGTGGAGAGTTGGTTCACCCACGTCCACGTAGATGAAGCTGCGCAAGGCAGGAGTTCCATTAATACTTACGTAGTTGCCACAATACAAGAACCAGAAATATATGAAAAGTCATTGTTTCCTGCCTCTTTAGAGCAAGAGGGCTCAAAGAGGATCCTGGTAGAAGCTCATTCCATTCCACTGTGGCCAGGGAGTAAACCCTGACGAACCTGCAGATGCCAGGTCAAAGCGTTTTGATCGTGAAAGAAAGTTTGCACTTCTGCTGGCCGAGATGATTCGCGAGGCCAATCTCCCAGTTGCCGATACAATCAATAAATTGGATGACCCCAAGGAAGGTTTTTAACACGTCGTGTCAATACTTTCAAAAACAGATACAAGGCATGGAAGCCATTTCGTGATTGGCAGAGTCAGTCTCAACAGCTCTGCATCTCATGGAGTTGGTGGGTCGTGTTCCGGACTCCGAAAAGATTTCAAGGTTTCAACTTGGGATGGACTCGTTCGCACGGGGTCAGCTGAGTTGAATAAGGCGAGTGCACCGACGACATATGCTCCCATGTTCACAGTTGCGATGTACATTTCTTTTGAGTGCAGTGTTCAGGATGACAATGCTCCCATTTTTGAACGGGCATTATCGTGGGTGTTCTGTTGGTGATTTGATATCGGACGATGTTCAGGCAATAATTCTCCATCAAAAAAAGATCTTCTCGCTTAGTCGGATTACTTCTACTCCGACACCTCTTGGTGCTCCTTCACTTGTTGTCTGGCTGGGCCTCACTACATCCTGGAGAAGAACTACTGAGAGGAAGCTGAGTGGACTCTGGGCGGGCTCGTCTTAACAATATGCGCAGGACTCACCTGATCAGCAACGGTCCCTGTTCCATACCCCAGGTTGGTGACTCTCATGACCTGTTGCAGGCATAGCCTTCTATTCATACCTGTACGTCATGGCATCCGTGAGGCGTGTGGCTGTGGCTGCATCTCGTGGGCCAGCATGGCGAAGAGAAGGGCAAGGCCGCGGTGCTTTTGGAAGGCTGGTCTGATATGTTATATCGCTTATTGATCACTCAGATTGGTTTGAGGCTCACACTTGGCCGCTCAAAGACGACAGGACCTGACAAACCTCCGAAGGAGGTGAAAGCCTTTGTCTTTCGCCAGGCATCATTCACTGGACGATTGGCTCGGCACCGGATACTCAATTTTTGGCTCCGGATTATGTGGTGATGGAACTCCTGAAAGACTGGACTGGGGTGAAGAGAAAGTTTTTGCCACCCAATGCACTCAGTTCTGCGATCAGGGCTTTACTCTCTGGCCTGGGGACCACGTAAAGCAAACTTTGAGTGGACGACCGTGATTACCAGTGACCGACCAAGGCTCGCTTTGTCAGCCCTGTTTATTGTTTTGGTCTCCTGTCTCTTTTGCTTTGGCTGTGATTTTTGCATGTTGCGCACTGCTGAAAAGTGTTTGGACCCCTTCTAGGTTCCGCTCTCTCTTCTTTGCGTTGGAACTCCAAAACTAATATTGCTGGACTACGTCCAGATCACGCACGGCCTCCTTCTCGTCTAGCGTCGTGGTCAAGTTGCTTGCGCTCTCCAACTTTCAGACATGCCGTTCAAGACGAATCTCGGCCAGTTGTGATTGTTTACCTGTTGAAACTCGTAAAATCATTGGTGCTCCTATCCTGCCTTCTGATGCGCACTCTTGTCACAGGTATATACCCAATGACTACTCTGCGCCGAATTCCTTCTTGTACTGTGCACCGTACTTGACTCCGGACTGGTCTTTTCGTTGTTGACTCACTCGACTGCGGAAGTACGTTTTAATTCGTTTTGTTAATTCGTTTTTCATTGCTCTGGCCTTTGAAACTGAAGGTTTTTGCTTTCTCTACACGACTTTGGTTTCGTCCGTTTCGTGTAGGTTCAGCTGACTGATGGGCGAACTGCCCGGGACACGCACCCTAGCAGCTACCAGCCAAAAACAAACTTCTCGGCTAGTGTCGCCTTGGCACCGTGACGAGCCGGTTGGTCTTGTGGTTCGTCTGTGTATTGCCCTGCTTCCATGGACATTCTCCACTACACGGTTACTCTACAGCCTACACGCCATTTAAATTACACACTGCCTCCCTTCTCGTCTGGTGGCGTTGCCGCCGTGACGAGTCGGTTGGTTTTGTGTTGAGATTTACATCATTGACTTTAGTCTTTTGACCGGCCTGCGCAAATCGGTCAGCCAAGGCTCCCACTCGGATGTCTCAAGGTCGGGTGTCCTCCGCCGAGGACACTCTTCGTGCAAAACACTCTGATCATGGATGCACTGATTGAGTATTACTATGGTCTAAACTACTGAAGTCTTGAAAGCAGGTTCACTGAGGATGGCACATTTTGCACAATGCGCTACGTATGGCAATCACTGTTCATGTTGATTACAGACTGTGTTTTGTCACTGGTTTTGCAAGTTTAGATCACTGTATGTATTGTACAGGTTGTGACACTGATTCACTCAAGCGATGTCAAAGGGAAGCGCTGAGATACATGCACTGTACCCACACCATTGCGCACTCCACGGTATTGTCAAGCGCTTTGACTGCTTGGCTCAAGGTCACTGTGTAAAAAGGCTGTCTGAGTCCACACTGGATTGACCAGAATTGCTCGCTCTCAGTTGTACTGGGGAAAGACCCTAGGTCTTTTCTGTTTGTTTGTTTGTTCCCGGTCAAATAGTTTATTCCAAAAACATGCAAACACCTGGTATTTGGCAGCAATTCCGTGCCTTTGGAAGATAAATCGTTGGTATTGACGATCAAGGACAAGACTCGTCCACAACATCACAATTTACAGTGAATTTTTGCGAATGTAGTTCGACAGGGAACTTAAAAATGTATAATATATACTGGTGTTTTCTTCACTTGTGTGCCTTCCAGGCCCGAAAACACAGCAGCGTTTCGCATTTTCCAGCTCGTTCTTTTTTTTTTCTATTTTTGCCGCCGCTCCTCTTGACTCAAGAAAATTGTAAATTACTAAATCGCAAAAAAGTGCTAAAGTGCACGTCAAAATGACATTTTGCTTGTCACAATCTTTAACAAATCTGTAATTTAGCAGAAACAAGTGGGGAAGGTGTGTGGGCCAAAAATTACTGTAAATCATATTGTCTTTTGAACGTACCATACATTTTACATGCACAAAAAGGACCCCCCCTGCTGACCTGTTGCTGATGCCTCCCAAAACACACACCCCTTTGCACCTACCGGAGCGGGCAGGTTTCCAACTTGCTAATTTTTTTATGTGTTACTGTGCTATTGGAAGCGGCCGGAAAATGCTGGAACATCGTCCTCAAGGTTTCGAAAGCAACCTTTTTCAGAGGTTAAAAATGCGCATCGAACTGAACCGCATAGCCACACATTTTTGCTTGTGTGGCAGCCCCCAAAGCCATTTCGTCGTTTTGAAGAAAAATGCCTTTCCGCAAACTCTCAGCAGGTAAGAACGAATTTTATCTAGATGCGGGAATGTTTGAGGCTTTTGTTGTTGGTTCCGCAACATTGGAAGTGTGTCAAAATGGTAAAACATTTTTTTCCAAAACGTCTTCAATGTCTTTTCAATCAAAGTCAACCTGTCCTGCCATTTTTCCACTGTGTTGCTTCATGTCTTGTGCATGTCAGCCTTTCAGCCTTTGCGGTTTTGTTTTTGAGATTTATTTTTGCAAATGGCGGCCACAACATTTCATCCAAAAGTGAATCCATGAAAGATCTGTTTCCAATAAGTTGATAGTGTCTGATTGGCAACAGTCACATAGCAAGAAGTTGGCAACGTTGCAGCTCAAGATCAACTTCACACAAACCCTGCAAAACTTGCAATCCAAAGAAAATAGGTTCGAAAAATAAAAATCACCACGATGGCTGTGAGATCCAGGCGTATAGCATGCGCGTCCTCGCCCAAGCGTTGCTTGAGACCATGGAATCGTTCATAGGTTTGAAGTGGAACGACAAAAGACTTGGACAGGTTTGGACAAACTTTATTTAGTCTGGATTCATATTTGCACAGGAACTTTTTGATTCAATGAGAAATATGAAAAGTGGCAGACACTTTGGTTGTGCGGGTTGAAAGTGAAATTGATGGACTTCCATTTGAGGTATCGCGATTTTTGTCGAGCAGTTCAGAACACATTTGCTGCTGATCGCTTTGCGCAACAGCAGCTGAGGTGATCCTTGCCGGATTAATCTCTGGAAGATGGAAATTTCAATGAAATTGAGAGCTTGGCTGGTCAAAAACTTGGGGTGCTGCCTTTGAGTCAATTCTACATGGTTTGCAGGTTGGAGACGGCCCGCACGTTGCGGCAGCAAGCATCCCGAATGTCAGAGGATGCATTAGCCTGCGCCCAAAGGCTTTGTAAGCTGAAACTTTTTCATGGTTCACATTGTGCAATAAAATCGGCCACTTGAATGTGATTCATCCACCTGGGTCAGTTGAAGCTTTGTTGACGGATAGCCCAATGACAACAAGATAAATGGCAAACATTTGCATTTCAAAAACACAGTACACAGCGTTGCATCGGTGGATTTTTCAGGTTGCAGACTTGAAGTCTGGAACCGACATGATCAGATACGAAATCGTTCAGGCGCACCTGTGAAGTGTTCGATTCACAGTTCAGGATTGGATTCAATATGATTTATATTGAGTTATATTGATTGATGCTTAAGATTGATCAAATATGATCAAATGATGTTCAAAATTCAACACAATCGGTTCTTTCATGTCTCGTGCCAATGCAGGCCTCCTTGAATCCAGAGACACAGAACTATCGAGCGCATATTAATCAGGAGAGGACGAGGTATATCAAGCGTTACCCGGTGAATCTCTACATCATGATGTCATGATATGTCATGAGTTTTCTAGGAATAGCATCAAACCATTTCTTTTCATGAATATATTGCAATATGCACTTCTCACATGGTCACGTATGGAAGTGGATTGATGTGGTTTAGGATCTCGGTCATGCAGTCATTCGCACTGAAGCGATGCATTTCAAGCAGTTTCAACTGAAAGATTGGTCAAGCTGAGGGCACTTGCATTGATTTCAGGAGCACCTGTCGAAAGGAAGTGCAAGAGCCTCGGTAATTTTCTGGAATCGTTGTTTGTTTTTTTCCCACTTGGTTCCGAGTTCCGAGTTCCCGTGTCTCATCATCGAAAATCATCGAAAATCATCGAAAATGTGACGAAAATGTGCTTTGTTTTCCACATTTTTGTCCCCCGGGCTCTCCCTGTGAGGTCTTAGATTTGTTGCCACCGGACGAGGCGCTGAAGCGTTGAGAAGGGGAAAATGTCAACGGCCGCCGCGATGTGGTGGAGATCTTTTTTTAAAGGTATACAGAGAATTGCTCAACTTGGTAACGCCGTAACCTCACAACTTGGGAGACTGTGGACTCTGACGTTGAGAATTGCTCAAGCTGCATGAAGCAAAGGCATTGCGGCATCGAAGCGGATAAGCTGTGCTTCAAACTTGGCAATCCCAATCTCCAACTTAGCCAGTGGAACATTGACTCGGAACAATTGCAGCCCATGTAGATGTGCCATGGCTTTACCGGAAATCAACCGAGGCGGGAGTCCAGTGGAAATTTCACAATTTCAGGAAGCTTTGTAGTGTTCCGCACTCACCACGGATCATGGATCATGGATCATGGATCATGGATCATGGATCATGGATCTAGCTGGAAGCACCTCTCCGACACAAAAGATGCCCTCATATGGCATTCTTTGCATTCTTTGCATTTTTTGTAACCGAACGATTTTTGGACATACATACCGCAGTTCTCGGAGAACGTTCGAGACGTCGGAACTCGGAAAAACTCAGTACAACTGAGTTTTCTGTAGACCATCGGCGTCAGGCCGCGAAAAGGCAGACAAGGCCGAAATGCGAAAATGCCTGACCGGACAGACCAAGCTTTGCCGTTGTAGCACAGCATGCGTTGCCGGTTCCCCGCACCAATTTTATCTCAAAGTTTTTGCATCTAGACTTGCGTGTCAGGCACAGTTCCTCCGAGAGGTCTATGATGTCACTTTTACAGGAGGCTTCGTACCGCAGGGACTTTGTGTGAGAAATTCGTTCACAAATGAACAAGAAAATCGAAGCCAAAACATACTTTGGAAACAAAGATTTGGTGACTGTCGTAGCTCGATCCAATATGGTCCGCTGTCGTAGCTCAAGGTGACGCACGACAGAATCTGTGGAAGAAGGCACCGAGAAACCAGGATTTTGGGTCAACTCGGAGACAGGTGACCTGTAAGGCTGTAAGGATTCCAACGAGCTTATTTTCTTTTAGATTATTCGTTCACTTCGCTCCGTTGTCAATTCCGGAAAGTCTGGGAATGAATGGAAATTAGAAGAATTTAGGACATGAAAAGATCATCAGAGGCCAATTATGGGAACGTGTGCAGCGGCCCTGGGCCAGGTCATTCCGGATGCCAAGAAGGAGAAGGTTGAGAAGGTGAATGACGTGAAGGTGACTCAACGTGGAGACTTGATTTGAAAGAAAGTTGGAATGATTGAGTGCTGAGAGCCTTGTGAAAGGTTTTCTTGGATTCTTGGATCTTGTTTCTGTGTTGTTTTCAAAGCAACATTTAAACATACTGAATACTTTTAAAGACATTGTCTCAACAAATAGATACATATGTTTGGATATTTATATACACATATTTTAGAACTTGCTGTGCTTGCACTTGCAAGGATTATGTGTGCATACATTCGCAGCTTGCTTCTCTGCTAGAGAAAAGTTCTGAAAGTATCTTTTGCTTTCCCCCCTTGATCGTGTATTGACAGCCATGTCTTCTACACCCATCACCATAGATTCTGTGATCCCAGAGGAAACTCCTATGCCAGTAGATGTTCCTTCGTCGGTGACAGCCGAGAACTCTGATGCTTTTCAGCATGTGGAAGCGGTTATGAAGGAACAAGATGTGTCCACAGTGGGCTTGGACTCCCAGCATGGGGAGTTGGTGGCTGAGATGGTGGTGGATACTGAGAGCTCTGCCACGGAGTTTCTCCAGAGTCAACATGTGGTGGACTTCACCATGGAGGAGACGAAGTCAGGTGAGTAATGCCCTGAGACCTCAAACTCTCCTGTTGTGAAGCTGACAACATGGAAAACTCTCTGATAAGTTTAACTGCTTCACCGAATACGTTCGTGATTCTCTCAGCCTTGTTGTTCCTGAGTGTCAATACTCCTGCCTGCCATGGGGGATGCGATTATGTGGACAGACACTTCTACCCACCCGTAACCTCCGGGGAAGGTGGGTGTTCTGGCTCCAGAACTTTCCGTGTTTCGCTCCCCTTGGGAACCCTGACATGTGTGTTCTGGAACCGGAACTCTGGTGCACCGCTACAGACAGTAAAAGGTTGTGGGCTTTTACTCTGGTCACCATTTTCTTGATGTATGCAGACATATGTACATAGATTCTGAGATATTTTTAGAACATATTTTTTTCAATAATATTCCATGCACATTTTTTCTAGATTGTATATTGCTATGAAGTTTTTTTTCAACTGCCAGGCCCAGGAATGGCTACGGGAGGAACGGCGCCGGGCCGGGAAGCTTGGTTGAAACGCCGAAGAGTCCGAAGGATTCCGAAGGATCGCGCGGTGTGGAGACTTTGAGATTGGATTCTTGAATTGACAGATTGTTTGATGGTGAACCATGAATTTCGATGTTCATTCTCTTCGCAGAAGTTGAGTAAGTCCGAGCAATGGCTCAAACTCGAAAAAATTGTGATGTAAAATGATTTGTTTGTGATGTATACTTGCAATTATTTGCACTATATTTGCGTATAATTCAAATTTTAATTGTGTGAAATTTTGTTTTGTCGTTTCGCTGTTCTGGCTCCATGCTCCGGCTTTTTTGATCCTTTTCGAGTCAACGCAGAGGTTCAATTTTGCCCTCCCGTTCGCCGCTGCGGCTCCTGTTTTTGGCCGACGACGAGGACACGCTCCACGTGCCACCTTCCACGTAGACTAGACGTGGACTACACGACAGTCGTGATGGCTCCATCAATGGAACGCGTGGAGCAGAAACTTCAAGAAGCGCAGAAGGCGATGCAAGTGGCCTTGGAGGAGCGAGCGGGGTGGGGATTTAACAGTGTTGGGGTCTACACCCTGTAAGTTGAGCAACCTAACAGTGTTTACTGTTTGTACTCGGGAACTTTGTTGTGACAGTCTGTGATGATGTGATGGTGACTTTCTGATTTTGCTGATGACAAGTGATTCGCATGGTCAGTGAACGGTTGGTGAATGGTTGGACACAAAATGACACAAAATGAATCAAACTAATCAGCCATCGACACTGTTGGATGCTGTTGGTATTTTTACGGAATACGGAATAAGGCTCAAGTACCGATTCTTCATTTGGCGCCACCCAGTGAAATCTAGAAACATTTCTCTCAAGGGCTTAGAAGTCTAGTCTCAGCTGCATTTGTTCCGCCTTGTCCACTTTCTTTGCAGCAGGAATTTGAACGCAAGGAGACTGCGAAGTTTCACAAAATCTACGAGTCTTTACAAGACCTCTGCTCAAAACAGTTCAAGTTAGAAGAGAACGTTGCATCAATGGAGGCGGACATGAGGGCGCAGTTCATGCCCTTCATGTCCAACATGGGCATGCCAATGGTCATGTGCGCTCCGCAGATGATGCAACAGATGCAGATGCAATACCAGATGCCGATGTTTCCAATGCAGGCCTACAAATCTCCCGAGACCGAGACATCCGATGTCCAAGAAGTCCAAACAGAAAGGACTGAAAGGACAGAAAGGACAGAGAGCACCGAAGCTGAAACTCCTACGATGAAAGATGAGTCGGAGAAGTTGGAAAAGAAGGATCTCAAAGATCTCAAAGATCTCAAAGCCTAGCTTCGGCTCGACTTAACCAGCAAACTGTGAGTTGTGAGACTGGGACCACTTGAGTCACTTGACCGGTCGCGTCACCCTGTATAGAATGTGCAGATTTCCAGAGTTGGAGCCTTTTTTTCAGAGGGCCTCGTTTTGACAGCTCTTTTCTGAAGCTGTAGTGCTCTGGGCACTGCAAATTCGATCCTGAAGTCGTTCACAGCGTCGAAGCGAACGCAAAAAAAAACAGGAGTCAAAGGAGTGACTCTCTGGAAACACGTCTCTACAGTTTTGACACATCTTGACTTCAAACTCATCAAACGCATCAAACTCAACAGACACAAATCACATAATGTCACATAACTCGGCATGATCTGACAAAACTCACATGTTTAAAAACCCAAAGAAGAGGCACAACACGCAACACGAAACACGCAACGTGTCACGTAATGTGTCACTCACCTCGTGAGGCCGAGGAGCGTGCCGAGAAGCGTTGGCGGCAGAAATTCGAGGCGACAAAAACATGGCTTTGAAGAAAAGAAAGAATTGCAGCACTTTTTTGTTGTGAAAAAAAGCATTGCAAAGTTTCCTTCATTCATTTTTTCCCATTTCCCATTTCCCATTGCCATTCTTTCATGTTTTCTATTCCGGACAGGAGTGGCAAGCCAACTATCAACAAGAGATGGCCGCGGTTCAGGATGTTCCAATGTTACATGAACGGATGGACTCTATGGACTCTATGGACTCTATGGACTCTATGGACTCTATGGACCGTGGAAGCCTATTGAGCGTCTTGGACTGTCAGGAGGAGGAGACGCAAAGCACTCGAGAGGCGCACCTTGACGCCTCGTCATTTGCGTTTTCAAAAATTTCCAGAATTTCTTCGTTTTAAGTTTTAATGGAAGGAAACCCAAAATGAAAACATCAAGATACATCAAGATATTTTGAATTGAGTGCAGACACTCAGACACTGCAGACTTGCTGATTTTGTGTTGGGAGGTGGTGGCAGCCCCACAGCCCGAGTTGGGGAACCCGCTCGAACGTGCTCATCGCGTCGTTGCTTCGTTGGTTTGTTTCATTTGTTTTCCCCCGATTCTGTGGCTCACAAACTGTTGCAATCAGACAAATATTTTGTAGTACGTTACAGTAGGATTCATGTTTGCAAACCAATCAGCTAATATCAGCTAGTCCCTCTTTGGTCCTTGCAATCAAGGGACTTGATTTTCCAATGTCTAAGCATGTCCGACATTGTTGTGCGAATGCGAATAGAAAATAGCACTTGATGGAATCTCAAAGGCATCTCACCACGATGAAGTGTATTTCACTCCAGACAGACGCTTGCAGACCCCTCATCAGATTGAAAACTTAGCTGCTTGGCTCTTCATGTTGTGGGTGTTCTTTTTCAATCTCTTTGCCTTATGGTTCAAGGTCTCCGAAGTTTTTGGACAAGGAGCAACAGGCGACGGTGAAAAAGGGTCCCACAAAAGTGTGTAGGTGAAACTCGGTGCCACAAAATCCCCAAGTCATCATAGTCACAGGCATGGAAGGTGCGAGCTGAAGCAGCTGAAAAGGAGCTGGAGGAGCTCCGAAGCGAGTGCAAAGGCGGGCCAAGACCCAGATTTCGGGGCTTGAGAAATGGAAATACTGGAAATGAATCTAAAAAAAATTGAAAACACAATCTGAAAATTGAAATAAATTTGTACATTCTTTGCGTCCGTAGCTTCCAAGTTTTGAAGATCGCATGGCTTGGTGGCTTGGTCACTTCGAATTTGTTTCTTTTAGGTCAGTTGAACGAGCTCGAGAGGCTTTATGAGGAGCTGACAAGCGTGAAATGTCAGTTTGCTTTGATCAATGCTTCAATGTGTTTGAATATGAATTGAAGTTGATTGAATTGAAACATGCTTTTCTGATTCCTGCAACATAATTGAACATTTTCGTTTCTGGTTAGAGGTGGACGACTGGATTGAGAGAATCTTTTCTTTTCAGGGATCTTCAGGACACCTTTGGCTCCATGAATTTTGTGCCAGGAATTTCGCAATGTGCGTCGCGAGGCCATGGATGTGGGCTCCTCAGAACGAACTTTACGATCACGATTCGTGTGATGTTTTTGTTTTTATTTTTTATTTTGTTTGTAAATCTCAGAATGCATAAATGAAATCTTTGTTCCCAACACTTTCCTTTCTTGTTACCCGGAGTTTGTCAACTTTTTCTTGCATTTTGAGTGTCGAACAGCATGTGATTGATTGTGATTTCATATCAATGATATACAGTTACCGTATATGTGCACAATATACATTCATTTTGTTTTGAACCTTTGGCACTTCGCCAGCAATTGTCCTTTCCAGCAATTAACCTACCTAAAACCTTATTTCTCCATCAGGAAAGGGCAAAGCGAGAAAAGATCGAACAGTGGAGTGCCCAGAGTGTTCTGTGTCATTTTGTGTCCCAGTGTCTGTCACGACTGATGTGGCATAATTAGGCATCTCGAGACGGTGGCTCAGGCCGCTTCCGTCTCTTTTTACACTTTGTGTTGGAAAGACGGAACAACAGGGTCAAGTTGACAGATTTTCAACTTGAAAAAACTGGAAGTATCTTCCCAAGTGAAAGATATTTATGTTACTGTTCTGAATACAGATAATAGAGATTTAAAGAGATCATGATAGTCTTTCTAGATCATCGCTGAACCATCAGTTGAAACACCATCCACACTTTTGAAATCACATTCATACTTGCACACACACACACACCACACCACATTCAAGGATGTGGAGTCCTAATCCCAATCAAGAATAGCAAGGCAGAACATTTGTGAAATATTTTGAACTTTCATTACACCTTGACAGCATCACAGCAGTGAAGATCTTCCTCATTCCTCATGACACTCTTTGTACCAGCCTTTTGCACAAAATTCGCTGCAAACCACTTTGAGGTTTCTCATCTCGCATTTTTGTGTCTTGTCAACGACCAGATTCATGAAGAAATATATCTCAATCACTCTTTGCATCCCGGACCAGATGGTTTGCATGAATTGTGTTTAGTTTATGTCGTCATATAACATTTGTACTCCAAACACTTTCACGCATATTGCTGGTTGGGTAGGCATGTTTTGGGTCAGGACCACGAAGCCTGGAGGATGCGCAGCGACCATCGTGAGTCCCAGTTGCAACAGGCAAAAGGAAGAAAGTATAAGTAGCGAAATCAATCGAAATCACGTTTTTGCTTGAAAGACAAGATGTTTACAAGATGTTTTCGAGTAAGCCAGCAAGAATAGACAGGGTACACTTGGCAGAATGTTCGACAAAAGGACATAAAATTTAAGGCAAAGAGGCCGAGAATACGTAGAAATTTGCAATTGCTGGGAGTCTTAGACAGCGGTAGGTCAGAGTCCATCCATATCCCAAGTGACCAAGTTATGACCGTGACATCCATGGCCATTCAATGCTTGCGTTGCTTGGCTTGGGCAGGTGAGATCGCAAAGACGGAACGTGGCATCACGCATTGCCCTTTTCGGTCTGCATCCCAGAGGTTTTCTGAGCGTGGGCCCGGCCCACGCTCAAACCTTGTCCTTGTGGGACCCCATAGTCCCCATATGTCTCCAATATGTAGGCCAAATGGCCAAATGGCCAAATGGCCAATCTCCATCCCTCAAAATTTTGTCATAGGCATTGGCCCTCTCACTTGTGCAAGCGAGGTGTTTTGTTGTAGCAACCTCACACCCTTCATGTTTGGTGGTATCAAACGCCATGTATGATTGATCGGCAGATGCAAAAACAACATGGCCAATGCCCAATGGTTGGATAGGATCCAGTTTCATCGCCTGTAAAGATTCAGCCAAATCCTGTGCTCCCCCACTTTCGAGTGGAAGGTTCATGCAATGGCTGGTGGGGTGACGGTGACTCGTTTCCGACACCGTGGGCAGGTCATAACATGTTGGACCTGGAGCGCCAAAGTGACGACTCACTCTCGCAGGCGGCGGCCGACAGAGGCGGAGTTGTCTTTGCACGTCTTTGGAGCTTTTTTTCACCACGTTTTGGTCGACGTTTTTCTGTCGTTTTGATCTTCGTTTTGATCTTCGTGTTTTCTTCGTTGCCAAACGAGGTGTGGAGCCGCCTTCCAGCAACGAGGCCGCGGCCGCACTGGACTTTGCTGCTAAGGCTCTGACCCAGGCCACGGCGCAGAACGAGGTGCCATCGTGAAACGGTGTGACCATGTGCCCCAACTTAGGCATCACACAGGAGAGTAGATGGAGACAAGAAATGATATGAAACGATATTGAAATGAATTGTAATGATAAGATCCACCAGATAAGCAAAACATGGCATTCCACAGAAATCACAGAGACTCAGAGACCCTTGACAACCCAACCATTGAAACTCTGCATGTGTTGTGATGCTTTGTGTACGAGGCCATTGCCCAGTTCCTGGGGAGTGATGAGGTGCTGGCGATCAGCACCACAGATGCCATGACTCCACGCCAGGCAGATGAAAAATAATGAAAATACATGATACATATGATACAAGTGATACATTTGAAGAGAAGAGAACTGTAAGGACTTTTGCTTGTCAGACTTTGCGAACAAAGAAAACAATGCAATAACATTTGTGTAGTCATTCAACATTTCTTCAACCCAGAAAAGACAACTTCCTGCAAACATCACACAGTTGCTCTGTGTTGCTCTAGTGTGACAGGATGAGTTCCGAGCACCTGCAGAGGCGTTTTTTGCCGGCTTTTGTGGCCAAGTAGATATTTGAGAAACGGATTCGTTGGGTTTCCAGATGTTTTTCAGGATCAAGAGCCGCATGATGAAGCTGAGGCAAGGCTGTGCCTGAAACTGTGCTGAAGCTTGCCAGATGGACATCTGAAGATGCTGCATTTTTTGGTGCTGGGATCATCTCAGAAATCAAAACAAATCCTAGCGTAAAAGACCCAGACAGCAAGGAAAGCAAATAGAACCTTGCAACACCCTGGCACAACAACTTCTGCGAGTAGGTGGACTTGTACTTGAACTTAAAACCCCTAGGCCTTATAGCTGAAGCTATTTGCGAACACGAATTTGTACATGTGAAAACGTTGATGGCAGCCATTCCAACTTTTCCATCAGCAAGGAGGCATCACCACCAGATAGCCCTGGTGAAGAGAGCCCTCGTGAAGACAGCCCTGGTGAAGACAGCCCTGTCACCATGCGAGAGGCATGCTGGCGTAAAGTCGTTTGGTTTGGGTCTCTCTCACTCAGAAGTGTTTGAATGGATCAAGAGCAGTTCACTCATGATTGCAGCAGGCATATCTTGCCACAGAAATTCAATCTGTCTTGCCCATACAGGGCCAAAGCGAACCTGGTGAACCCAAGCCAGCAATGGACGAGGACCAAAAGAAAAGTTTCTTTCGCAAGGGGGTTAATTGAACCTAGGTGCTTTAGATTAACATTGTATGAAAGATAACCCCCAAAAAATATGTCGAGGAATGTGCGGTCATGTGATCCTGCAAATTTTTCCCGAATGCGTAGCGAAGGGTTCCCGTTTATAGTTGGGGTCTGGGGTTGGACCTATGTTCGCGTCGTGTTGGTCGTCGGGTCCTCGTCGGATACTCGTCGGATAGTTATTTTCCTTCCATTGGGCAGCCCACACACAATGCGACAAAATCATTTCCTTCAAACTATGAAAAGTGCAGGAAGTATGAAAAGTAAAGTGATGAAAAGTGGCGCTTCAAACTCTCAAGATGGGAGGTCAGTTTTGTGCTTTGCGTGGCAGGCTCGATACTTTGGCGTGTCAATGCAAGCGCGTCGTTTTCTCGTGGCAGGCGCAGCACTTTGCAATGCGGCCTTTCGCACTTTCGTGGCAGGCGCAGCACTTTGTGACGTGGCGCACGTCCTTTTTCCATGAATCGCAGTGTCAGGGCAAACGTAACGCAGTGTCAAAAGTCGTGGCCGGGACTGCATTTTGTGACTGCCTTGAAAAGTGGCGGAAGCTCTGCAAAAATCATAGTTTTGGAGCTTTCCCAAAAAAGCTTTAAAAGAAAAACTCGAGGAAAATCGCGCATTTTTAGTCTCAAAAGTGTCAAAACTGGAGGAAGTCTCGCACGAAATGCTCTTTTAGAATTGTTGTCAAGCAGTGTTGTAAAGAAGTGTTGTGGAGAAGTGTTGTAGGGAAGTGTTGTGAAGGAGTGTTGTGGAGGAGTGTTTTGGTGAAGTGTTGTGGTGAAGTGTTGAAGTGAAGTGATGTGGACAAGTGTTTTGGAGAAGTGTTGTAAGTTGTAAAGAAGTGTTGTGAAGGAGTGTTGTGGAGAAGTGTCGTGGTGAAGTGTTGGAGAAGAGTGTTGTAGAGAAGTGTTGTAGGGAAGCGTTGGGGAGAAGTGCTGTGGAGAAGTGTTGTAGAGAAGTGTTGTAAAGGAGTGTTGCGGAGAAGTGTCATAGGGAAGTGTTGCGAAGGAATTTTGTGAAGGAGGGTTGTGGAGAAGTGTTGTGGTGAAGTGTTATAGAGAAGGGTTGTAGAGAAGTGTTGTGAAGGACCAAGGAGTGTTGTGGAGAAGTGTTGTGCAGAAGTGTTGTGGTGAAGTGTTGTAGAGAAGTGGAGGGTCACCGACCCTTCCACCACACCGCCCCTTCTACCGACGTCTCCGGAGCCAGAGACCGGGTGAATTTCACCAGCCAAGACGCAGAGACAGATGGGATGGGAGTGGAAAAAATTGTGAAAAAATGGGATGGGATGGGGTGGATGAATCATGTCACTTCCAGGGTGGAGAGTTTTGTTACGGTATGCTCAGGTTTCACATCAAACTGTCACCAAGTTTACGTTTGCGCCCAGTTTACTGTCATTGACCCAAAATTTCTTTAACTGTCATCGACTTTTTGAAATTATTTCAATTTTTTGTTTACTGTCATTCACTGCACTTTATGTTTTACGCATTGTTATTTGTTCTTGATTTCAGTTCTTGAAACAAATCACCTAATCCAAATTGTTTGAGGTGGAGATGAAAGATGAAAAACGTACACATAAACAAGACCTTGCATAGTTGGAGATGAAAAAGATGAAAAAACATGAGTTTTCTGTCATTGACTGGAAACACAACTTTATGAATCTGACATTGACGCAGGAGATGAAAAAGATGAAAAAACATGAATTTTCTGTCGTTGACTATTTGTTCACTTTCATTGACTGATTGTAAGACTTTTACGTTCCTATTGTCTGTAAGCAATTACATCTTTTCGAAAAAACCACCTGATTGAGTTGAGGATGAAAAAGATACAGTAATGAAAGATGAAAACAAGACCCAGATGCAATGAAATGAGACCCAATTGCAATGAAATCTACTTTATTGCGTTAGCTGCAGCCTGCTTTTCTTGCGGGCATTCACGCATTCTTTCTATCGCAAGTAATTCAATGGCATAGCGGTTGACACGGAGATACCCACGTGTCAGCTCACATGCGCTTGGGGGATTTGTCCTGAAATCCAGCGCGGTATCTATACATGACCAATCAGAAAAAGTGCATGTGGCACTTTGCTTGGCTTTGCAATTTGATGCATGTTCTGTCAAAGCACGGCGGGTTCCTTTGTCCTGGCTCCGGACGCTGCTCCGCACTGAGGAGCATTACGTGCGTGTTGCGGAAGGGGCGACAAAGAATGATCCCTTCGAGTTCGAGTGGCCAGTCAGTGGAGGAGGCGGGCCTCGTGATCGTGTTCAAGCCACCGCCGTGGCGAGCAACTTCCAATTGGCACTCGCTTGTGTGCGAGCCAAAAGTTGGCGCTGGCACCTGATGTCATGCGAGCCGGAGCCCTGGCTGATTGCTGTCAGTTTGTGCGGCTGTTTTTGCGCGCAATGCCATTCTGTTTTAGCGGGCTTGTCTTCGGAAGTTGAGGCCGCTGAGCCTTTGCACTGGCGTGCCGCTCCTTTTTTATGAGGAGTGTGGCATTCCTGTGGCTAGAAGCTGAGATGGTTGCGAGTATGCTTGCTGGGTGTTCCAGAGCCGTTTTGAAGTTGTGAAGTTGTTGCATTTTGTCTTGCCTCTGCCAAGTTGTGTTGATTCCGATGTGGATATCGCCGCGCTGTTTCTAATGTAGTGGGGAAGCCTTCCGGCCTGAGGTGGGGAAATCTCCATGGTGTTTTCTGATGTCTTTGAGGAGGCAGCGGCTCAGTTAGCTGCACCTGTTTCTATTCATTGACGGATTTGGCATGCTGTATTTTGAAGCTATGCTCGTGAAGGTTGTTGGCACTTTGGTCTCTTGTGTCAGGAATGGCTTTGAGGAGGTGCAATGCTTCGGCTATGGCCCAGCTCGCAAGGCCCCTTGGCGCGGCAGGTTGTTGCCAAGCGGGTTTGGCCGCATTTTCTTTCAAATTTTGATTTGGCGCTGTTGGTGAGGTGCCTCTTCTGGCACTTGGTGCATTTCTCAGTGCAATGAAGAGCCCATGTGCAAGCAAAATTTGCAATGTTTTACGATTGTCGGCTGCAAGCCTGTTTTTGTTTCCGAGGTGGTGCTGCGGGCCTTTGCAGTGGAAACCCTAGTTCCAGGACATTGTCATTTGCATTCATTGAAGCTCAACCTGCCTGAGGCGAAGGCTTATTTTGATTGGGAGCTCCCAAACGAGGCAAATTGTAAATTGAACGTGTCAGCGATGGGTGTTTGCTGAAATGCGGCATTCGAAGTCATTCACAAAATTTTTATTGGTAAGAAAATTGAAGAGAAACATTGTGGGACGCAACTGAGACATACATTGCCCCCGCCCCGGTTTTTGCCGTCCCTAACTGGACATCTCCTGCCAGGGCAGTGCAGTGGGCCCTCTACGGTTCCACGCAGGAGACTTCAGGCTTTTGACTTGATTCAACGGCAAGCCGCTTCAGCTGCTATATAGGGGAACAAATCATGTCAATATTCCAGGTTTTTTTGGCATTCATGGTGCATTTTCGTAGCTAGATGATCGCCGCTGGTCACTTCATGACTAATCCTGTTGAAGGACCTCATAAAGAAAGTGATCTGTGGTCTGTATCTGTTTAGCGTTGGGTTGTGGAACGCTAAAACAGATTTCACGATATGTGCTGGGGGCGATAGCAAGGGGGGTTGCCAAGGCTGCTTTAGGCAACACAGACAGAATGTGGATAAGCGCCCGTGAACCGTGACAACATGTGGATATTTGGCCGTGGTCCCAGTTTGTTCTTTTGTAATGATGTTGCAAATTTGTTTGGAATGCATGGCAGCGGGCAACCACAATCGCATGTGCAAGGGTGACGATTGATGGGGGGGCACCTTCGGCGAAGCCTGTTGTTAGAGGAAGAAAAGCTCAGGCGAGGTTTCCCACGCCTTGGTGAGTGATGTGTGCCTGGTGGACAAGTGGAAAATGATTTGGATTCTAGGACATGCCAAGCTGCAAAGTAAGCAGGTGCAATGTGGCCTTAAACAAAAGTCAATTGCGTTCCGGTTGGTTTACAGAAGTGTTGTAGGGAAGTGTTGTGACGGAGTGTTGTGGAGAAGTGTTGTAGGGAAGTGTTGTAGAGAAGTCTCGTAGAGAAGTGTTGTAGAGAAGTGTTGTGGACAAGCGCTGTGGGTGGTGGTGTTTTTATAATGACGTTTCTATTTTTGCCCCAACAGCTTGAGCTATGGGGTCTAAGCCATGCAAGGAGGTTCTAGGTGGGTTTCCGGGGGGTCCAGGCAAGACCCAGCATCTTTCCGAATTCCTTGGTTGCCCGCACACCTCCAGAACTTTAAGCAAGTGCCAGGACCCTGAAGTTGTGCTTTGTTTTGTTCTTGCCGCTGCTGCCCCCAAGCACGAGCGACGCCGCCCTCATTTGCGCTCCACAGCGCAGACAGAGGAGCCCCCCCTTCCGAACATTCCAAGCTTATTGGCTTTGCGCAGGCCGCGCCACCCGCCGACGATCCGGGAGAGGACCTTGAGATAGAGGTGCTGGCGCAGTTGCTCAGCAGCGGCAGCAGCAGCAGCTCCAGCGGCACGAGCGTCGCAATAGGCGCATCAACGTCGAGATCGGGGGAGGATTGTTTTAAGTGTATTTGTTCTTGCTCTTCCTTTGCTTCTCTGTTTTTGTTGCTCTTCAGCTTTCGTTGCTTCTCACTTTGCCTGTCTGCTTGTCTGGTTGCAGGTTCTCTTTTGCTTTTGCCTTTGTTATCTATTGCTTTTGATGTGTGCTTCTTGTCTTCTTGCGAGTATTGTTTCTTTGCGTATATCAGCGCCACCAACAACACTAATCTCAAACACCA
>DF244380.1:0-27567 GCA_000507305.1 Breviolum minutum Mf 1.05b.01 | reverse complement strand
TTTTGGGTTTTTTTTCCACCCACCACAACAACCACAAAAACAAAAACAAAAAAAAACATCGTGAGGTGCAAAGCCCAGTTTTGATGGTCATCAACTTCCTCTTAGGAGGAGGCGTGATTAGGGGGAGGGAAAACTTTGCCAAACAGTCTGCAGAATTTGACATTGGCAATTATTTCAACCAGAGTTTTGGAACGCGTGATTTTTCATAGCAGTTTGCAGAGCTTGACTTTTGGCGTTGATTTCAACTAGAGTTTGGAAGACATGAGTTTGCACTTGACAGTTTCCAAAGCTTGACTTTTGGTGAGAATTTTTGACGAAAGTTGGAATATTTGATTTTTTTGCTCAAGCATCCCATTTGATATCACGCGTTTTGTTTCTATTCATCCAGACTTGAAGACATGTTCATTCTGGTTTTGAAGCAAGACGGGCTTCTTCCAGTGGTAAAGCAAACAGGTGAAATCGTTGATGTCGGTTTGCTTGGTGCAATCCCATGCCGTGCTCCACCATATGAAGAGCTCTCAGAAAATTTGACCATCCCACAAGTGAAGAACATGCTCAAGGCGGTTGGAATCAAAAATGTGGGTAAGACAAAAGAGATGGTGATGCGTTCCATTGTTCGTGATTGGGAGATGATTGAACAAAGGGCATTGAGTTTGGAAGACATCATTAACATGAGAGGTCGTGGAAGCACTGGCAATCTCATCTTCATGAACCACAATTGCTACAGTGCTCAGAAGATTCATTCCGGTGATGTTTTCAAAATTGAGTCATTGAGATGTTTGTCAAGGTCAAGCCTTGACGTGCAGGAAATCACAGAGACAATGAAGCTTGGTGAAATGAAGACCTTTGTCGAGCATCATGGATTTACCCCCCAATCTCGGGCAACCAAGCAGGAGATGGCACACATCGTGTTTGATGTCATGCAAGATTTGGTCAATGGTTTCGAGAACAGTTTAGTCAGAAATGAGTCTGAAGCTTCTACAGATGAAGGCACCAATCAGTCTTCAGAGGACGAAGGCTTGGATGATGAAGATGCGGTATCTTTGAGCTCGCCCATTTCTTGCGCTACATCACCATCTGAATTGTTGGGCTTCAAGACAGAACCAGTTCCGGAACTTGAAGGTTTGATGACTTTGAATGCACCAAGGGGAAATGCAAAGTGTTTGTTGGTAGTTGTTTTGGGACTTCACCATGACATGAAGTTCAGCTACTACTACACCAAGGACACGGAGACGTTTGCTGACATCACAGAATCATTGGTCAAAATCCCACAGAATGTGAATGGTTCTTTGGTGAAGTCAAACATGAGTCTTTACACGAACAATCGCATTGTGGATATCAATGACACCATTTCGTCCGTTTGCACCAGTGAGATGGCAAAAGTTGTGGTTCAGCCCAACCTTCGCGGTGGTGGTGTTCGCACCATCAAGCAAGTCATCAAGAAAAAGAATGTTGTGAAGGCATCAGACCAAGGTCTATTTCATCAAGTCTATCCAACGTGCTCGCTCATCGCCAACAGCACAACATTTGACATGGAGGCTGGAATGTCAGAGTTATCTGACAAGGAACTTGAATTGATGAAGCTTGATTTGAAGCAGTCCCGCTCCAAAAACGAGGCCAAAATACAGAAGATTTGTGAGCACTTGCGTGCTTACAAAATTCTTGAGGAAGCAGAGAACAAGATTGTTGCCACAAAAGAAGCCTTTGTTGAGCTCATCACTTCTACGGTGGCTAATCACCATTTGAATGAGAATGGCTCCATTAACCTTGAGCAGTTGCGTGATATGACTATCAATGCACTTGCCAAGAAGCGTGCTTCTGTGCCATCTGATGTTGCAATGGCAAGTAAGTAGATGCCACATTTTGCCATATTACTCAAATCATTTTGTCATATTACTCAATTCATTTTGTCATTTTACCCGTGTCATTTATCATTTTTCTTCTTAAAAATCACATTTTCAGATAGTTTGTGTTGTTCAGATGGCATTGCAGATATGCACGATAACCACGTCGGTCTTGCTTGTATCTGCACGGATGACCCTTGTTGGATGAAAAAATGAAGCAACTTTTCATTGACAGTTGAGCCGTTGAAGTTTGCAATCATTTTTTTACAGAAGTATTCACGACCACTTGCTCATTTTCATCTGCCACAGGTTGATGACGAGCCTTTTGGAGTTGTGGGGGCTTAACTGTGATGCGGAATTTGGGACATTTACCTTGAGGAAGTAATACATAAAATACCATAAACAATTCTACATAAATTACCTTATACAATACTTACTATTATATAAGGTAATAGATTTTTTTGCTGTGTTGTTTTTGGGGTGCTGTTTGGGGATGGGCTTCTGCTGTGGTTTCTGTGTATGCTTTGGGGTGTGTGTCTGCTTTGTTTTGTATGTAAGNTCCACAAAAATCAGTGATGCTGGTGAAGACTGTGACGGTTTTTCAGGGACCTTTGCACAGTGCATATATATATATATTCATATGAAAATTGAAATTATATATATATAGCATATATATATATATAGATAGATATAAAATATATAATATATATAATATATATAATACATATATATATATATGTATAAGCTCTAAACGAGAGCAGGTTATTCTTTGGCTCTTGGTGGGATACTCCAAAAGAACCATGAAACAAACGTTTTAAAATGCATAGTGCAACATCATACTCCCAAAGCTGAAAGGTTGCCTGTTGAGTGAGAAGGATGCTTTACCCTAATCTTCCAGTCATACCGAATGTGAGGATCTGCGTTTGGACCCCTTTTCACACCTCCTGAAGAGAAGGCCTTTTCCGAGCACCTACTCACCACGATTTTGGAAGGACTTGGGCTATAATTTCCCTATTTCGCTACCATATTTTCACCTGCTACATCTTGGTGAAGTCGCTCATCACGAAAACCACCCAACAAAAACACGCTGAGCTTCCTGTACCCCATAGCGTTGTGCATGCGGACGATAATGTGGTGCATATGGTTGTGCATCTTGTGCATACCTTGGTAGAAGTCGGCTTGGCCAATAGAGAAGACCATCTAATTGAACCGCACCGCAAATAATTCCAGTCTTTTCTCTTGGTGATTAGTACCGTGTTACTGCACTTGTGAGCCACCTAGAATTAGAATACTGTTTTTGAAACTTGGGAGAACATAAATTTATGAATTGTATATATTCACAACGACAGCAAACAGGTCCCAAAGAGGTCAACCACTGAGTTTCCCCCACAACCCACAACCATTGGCATCCTCTCTTGCATGGATGGCATTGGCATAGATGGCATCGTCACCGGCATCGGGAAAACAGGAAAGCCTTGGGGGTAGCATCCACATGTCAACCTACACCACCCCCTTTCCGCCCCCAAAGAACTAAGGCCCTACTAAGGGAAACCAAGTGTTAACAAACCCTGATCATATAGGCCTTATTTTTTTGGGGGGGAAGTATGTGATATACCCGAGTCGTCCAGGAAGATACCTCCTGAGGTGAACGGTGGTTGTTTTAGGTATATTCTTGGGATCCAAATACCTCCTAAAACAAGGTGGCCTTGGAAGCTTAGGGTTAGGGGGGAGGTTTGTTGACTAGCCATTAATTGTTTAATGCCGCGGAAATCGGTTTCTTGACCTTCAAGGTCAAGGTCAACATCATTAAAACAAAAGTCCCCAATGAAAAGGGCAATTTTTGCATCATTAAACTTCCTACCCCTAAGAATCCTGACCCCTCAAAAATGTTCATTTTGAGGACCACAAAACACCCCTCCGTCATACAGTTTGAAAAGAATCCCTTCCATTAGAGGGTCCTTGGGGATTCTTACGGACTGAAAAAAAACGGTCTTTGGTGAACACCGAACATTTTTTTAAATAGTCCTTGGACTTCCAGGGCCTAGGATCAAACTCACCCCTACGAATACAACGGATTTTTTTGGCCCCCCCTGCCCCCCAAAAAAATCTTTGTTCCAAAAAACACCCTGCAGCTTTTTGTTGTGGTGGAACAAGTTGGTTGGAAGTCCCAAGGAAATCTGTTTATTGAACCCAAGATGCACACGTTGAACCCTTGATCCCAACACAAATCAACTTCAAATGTATAGGTGTATGAACAATCGTCCCGTGGATTCGTCATGGGTACTCAAATACCTTTGTCAGGGGATAGTGAGACGTACACCGATCCCAACGTGGGCCCCCTATGGCAAATCCCTATATAAGCTAAGTGAGTAAATCCCCAAGACTCCCAATCCGAGAACACCAGCTAGATACCCATGGGTGCGACTTACCTTAGGGGTACACCCAAACTGCCCCTTGACATTTTTCATGCCAGGCTCACGGTCATGTTTACAAGGTGGGCCCCGTCAGCAGTTGTAAAGGAATTTATGACCTCTATAAACAGGGTCATAACCCCAGTAAGCCATTTATAAGGCAATTTATAGGGGTTGTCACTCCATTTATAACTCGTAGGTGCCCACCTTGGTAGGGTACTCTACCAATTATTGGGGTGTTTTTCCCACATCTTCCCCCGACTTCGTAGTTTCTGCCATCAATTTTGCCCAAGACACGCTTTGGGATCTGGGGCATGTTGGTGAAGAGACGAGAAGGCGCCTCCGATCTGCTCTTTTTTCTTCGATGGGCGTAAAAGGTTGAAAATCAATCGTTTGACTTTACCCTAAGGATCCAGATATGTCCTAAGAAAGGGATTAATCCTACAATCCCTATTGTGAGGATGGGATTGGGACCATCAAACCCTACGATTTTTCGGGAGGGGGACCGGGATCCTTAGGGTTCATCAGCCATCAGCCATCTTTGGCAACAGCCACCCTAGCTCAACTTCAATATGATTCTCCCAACTCACCAGGACACCCAGACAGCAAGATGAAGAGTTGGGAAATCCCTATAATTACTGGGTTTATGCTGATCCACAATTGGGATCCATGGGGCGAATGGTATATTCACATCCATTGATCACGTGAAAAAATCAACTAAATGTAGGTAAATATACCGTTCGTCCCATGGATCCATATGGACCTGTGATACATAACCCTCTACTAAAAGAACTTATCCAGTCATGCCAAAACTGAGAAGATGTCCTCTAGTTCGGAACCCTCCAAAACATCCCTGTACCGATCACTTCAAAGAGGTATGACTTGCGATGTCTAGGGTATGTAAACATATCCGAAATTATTTGAACATCGTTCATTTATATTGGGAGAACAGGTTTAACTATCCCTAGTCTTCCAAAATCCTCCAGTTATACCTTGTCAGGAGATGTTTGGACTGTATAAAGGCCTTCTCAGCAGGTGTTTGGTGTTGGGGGTCCAAACGCCGATCATCACGTTTGGTATATGACTGGAAGACTAGGATTCCTGTGACCAGTTCATCCTCCTTGTTTCGCTACTCAACTAACAACGTGTGTCCCTTCGTCGTCGGGAAAATACATTTCAACTTTTTCAAGTGGCTGTTCCTGTAGTTCCCGCATATTTGGTGTGAACCAAGGGTGTGAAAAATAATTGGTAGACGGTAGATGTTGTTTCCATCAAACAACTAAATAGATCGATAACTACAAACAACATCCATGCTATAAAAAAGCTACAGTACCAAATACCATCCGGAAAACTAATATGGCAAAGGAAATTCCCCATGATCAATGGGAAATACATCTTCAAATGGTACATTTTCCAAGGCTATGTTAGTTTACCGGAATTTAGAACATGAAGATCAAAGAAGTGAACAAAGCCGCCTACGCACCAAGGGGAGCATGGCAGTTTTTTTTGTGGGGTCAAGTAGTAAGTGTTTTACAACCCCAGCAAATGGATAGAGACATACAACCTTACATATTGAGATGCTCCTCCTTCCAGTATACACAGGCAAGTGCAGGTTTAAGTCAGGATCCCCAAGCCTAAACATGAAAACTGAATCTTGCGGATGGAAGAAAATCCCATGATCACAGCCTGGGTTGTATAAAAAATCATTCTTCTAATTAGTGGAGTGCCAACTACCAAACAGGCGGATTTCTCAACCATCCTTTTAGGCAATTGCTGTACTGTATCATTTCAAAGGTCTATTTCAAAAGCTAAATTGTTCTCCAATTGCCTACCCCTCATGATTTTTGGATTGTTGGTTGACCTTCAAGGAAAAGCCGCAAGCAAAACTTCTAAACAAACTCCTGTATGTCAATTGTTCAAGTATGTCCCAGGAAAGGGACTACACCTAGCATGCTATTCTAAGGATGGGATTGGAACCCTCAATCCTATGTTTGGATTCTTAGAGTATATATTTATATATGTATACTTATCCTCCAAAATTGGGAAAACAAATAAATGCCAACAACAAATGGTGCGGAACATGTATCTTCTTTCATATATCAATTATATATGTGGAATTTCCAGGGGAATACCCAAGGAAACCAAGGGTCTACTAAAATTTCGGTGGGTCCCGGATAGTCAAGATTGAAGATATCTAAAGTTGACAAGAAGTCTTGAGGTTGCAGGATTTTTTCTTGCGCCAAAGGGCATTAAACAAAAGTTTAAGTTTGACTTTTTCTATACCCTAAGAATCCAGCTCCCTCCCGATCGAGTAGGATTGATGGTCTCAATCCCTTCCTTTGAATAGGATTGTAGGGGAAGTCCTTTTCTTAGGACATACCTGGATCCTTAGTGATCCTTAGGGATACTAAATATGGAATCCCCCAAACGTGTAAAGCTTAGCCAGTGGCTGAGTAAGTTTTGTTTTCAGGTGTGTAATTCTGTGGTGGTTGAAAGCCCTTCAAATAAGGTTTAATCTATGTTCGTCTTCCTCAAGGATTCGGGGTGGAAAATAAAAAACATTTGAAGAAAAAAACGCCGGTAGATGTATAATACTGTTGATGGAAGAAATCCTGAGATAGGATTTAACCCTGTAAAATAGTGGTAGATTCTCCATATCAACTGGTGCAGCTGGATTTCTGAACCATCAACAGCAATACGTAGTTTTCAAGAGTGTGTGCATAATCCCAGGCAAGCCTTTGATAAATGCTTATGGAGTTGCCTTTTCCATCGGTCAAAACGTTTCACAAGAAATCTGGGTGGCCCGTACAAAGGAGGAAGCAATCAAATGGCCTCAAGCGCACAGTAGACATCCTTCCATCATTGAGGGGTACTCGCTGCACGAAAATTATCCCATAATTCTGGGGGTCAGGAAATAACCCAAACCAATCATGTGACTGAATGTAACCACAAATTGTAGGCTTCCACTAAGGGAGGAGGGGTCCACCAGTGGAAGTTGAAGGCAAACCCCAAGCTCCGTTAAGACACTCCTCCCAATACTGTGATTCCTTCAGAAATCTGGCGAAATTCACTGAATCTGGGATGTGTCAGAAACCTGCATCGCATATCATGGGGATAAAGCTAATTACTACATGTTTAGCCAGCACCAGATTTCTGAACCAACAAAACTATATATACTTGCTCTTTTAATCACCGGTATGGGGGATTACCTATCAAGGGAAATGGTCACTTTAATAGGGAACCTTTGTGCTGGGTGCATAAAACCCCTTACTATGTGGTTTCATGACCATCCCCCTACCATGGAGATCAGTAAGAGTTTGAGACCCTACAAGGTGGGCCCCCATTTATAATGTGTTTTTTTTTCGGGGGAGCCAGCACTTTTTGCAAGCATGTCTCTATGGATTCATTTGTGTAGCCTTTTTCGGCGCTCAAAAATGGTTGGGCTCCCGCACTGACAGACTTGGAGCAGTCACCATCCTTGCAGTCCACTTCTTCAATCCTGAAACGACGACCATGGCCGTCGCTATGCCGTCGCTAGGGGTCGTCGTGGAGATCAACGTTGGTAGATCACTAAGGATCCGTTTGTATGTCCTAAGAAAGGGATTGCCCCTGGAATCCTATTCTGAAGGTGGGATTAAGACCATCCATCCTACTCTAAGGAAGGGTATGGAATTTTAGGGGATGGTACGGCTGGAAAAACCTCTGAATGAATCTTGTTTTGGCTGGAAAGACGCAGATATGTGACGTGCATGTTTCTTATAGATTTGCTTTGTGAAAAGTTTCAAACATATTCTCCCAAATGATGGTTTGCTGGTGATTTGCCATGGTACAATCCGTAAAAATCACCAACAAAAACACATCCAAGATGTTTGGTGATTGGAAGAGAAGGGAGAAGAGAGGCAAGTTCAACATGGGCAGCAACATCTGAGTTTTGAAACATGGGGTGGACATGTGTTTAAAACAATTAATTGTGAGTTGTCAAGTTCTTTGAAATATACCCAGTTGAAGATTCTATATCCCATGGGATATATATATATATTGTATATTTATCTACATTCAATTCATGCTTATACTAAATGTAAGCAATATACCAAATATTAATCCAATGGGTATGGATTGCAAGATCATTCTATTGTGAGCAAACGATCCAGTGATGGGACATGGTTGATTTGAACTGGTTTCACAATGGACCCCCCCCAAAGTTTAACATCGACCCTGAAAAATGGTGGTTGGAAGACTCATTTCCTATTGGGCTTAGGTAACTTTTTAGGGGCTATGTTAAACTTCCGGGGGGTACTAATCCCAACAACAGAGTACGTCGCAAAATCATGACTTCAGTACTTAAGCCCCGAAGCTGTGGGAGCTTTCATGTTTTCATGCTTGAAATTTGCATTTGGGACTTTGCTGCTCTCAACCCTTTCTGGTTTTGGTGGGGATTTCTGGTGAGAAAATTGTCGTAATGGCCAGTGGGGGTTTACAATACCTACCACATGATCCATGTACGATATATTTACCTACATGTTCTTGATTTTTATCGGCAAATGTAGGTAAATCTAACATACATACATGGATTCCATGGAAATGGAAAGTGAATCGTCCAGGTGAGGTAGAACATATTCGGAAGATTTCTCCCCAATACACGGCGGATCCCATAGCAGCTTAACTCGATGATTTGTTATGTACTTTGGAGCACCCCAAGATAAGAACACAGCAACTTTCAAAGATTCCCAAAGATTTCGCCTCTTCTGCATGCCATCATTGGATGATTGAGAGATCACCTGCGATGCCACTGCAGATTATCCAGACATCTGGAAGAATATCTCGGGCTCACAAGGTGGACTCAAAAAAACAGTCATATATCCCTAGTCTTCCAGTCATACCTTGTGAGGATCGGTGTTTGAACCCATAAACATCTCCTGAGGTTCGGCCTTTAGGGGGTCTAAATACCTACTCACAAGGTATGACTGGGGGGATTTTGGAAGACTAGGGTAAAAATTATAACATATAGGCCGGTTTATAACTCCACTTCTTGCGGGGCCCCATAACCCCCAGGTGGAACCCATGAAATGTTCGGCCATTTATAGGGGTTATGTATTTCACCCGATTTACAACTGGTTTTCGAAGCCCATCTTGTACTTGGATGCCTCGTGAAGGAACTCATTGTATGAATGCTTAGCGATCTGGGTGACATGTCACCTCCTACAAAAAAACGCAGAGCCTCCCAATGACACCCTGAGATGGGCTTCAAAATTGGTGGCAACTTGGCACCCCATTAGATCTGCTAGGATGAATGGGACCAGCCAACATTGATCCCATCGAATCCATTCATAGTACCCAAATGTTTCATGTATGGAATTTGGCTTCAATATATGGGACATGTTGGTAAATATTCCATACATGGAGCATTTGGGGCAGGGTAAATATATCATTCGCATCGATGCTATTCTCACGGCGAAGAAACAATTCAGGCCTGACGATTACTAGAAATACGCTTCATGGAACCGAAATCCGGCTCACCATTTGATATGGTAAATATCTCATTATTTACAGGGTTTTCTACATCCCAGGTGGTGCAGGATTTCTTCCATGAATCAACAGTATCACAATTCACTAAGTATACCCTCCCTAAATGGGCGATCCTACTTGGTAGCTAAAATTGTAGTGAGGAAAATGTAGTTAGAAAGCTGAGTCATTTCACCCTTAAATGGCATTTACACACCACCATTTCCACAGGTTTTTAAACCCAACTTACGAACGATCATAAGGGTCATGGTCCCGTTTTTCCACACCGAGTATGGATGATATCGATATCTGTTCAAACCCTTGAAGGTGATAAATTTGAAACCCTCCAAGTAAGGAACTTTTCTACTTGGATGTCCCGGTGGTATATTGGGGGTATAACCTATACTGTATTACTTACTAACCTTTTCTTAATTTTCTGGGACATCCAAGTAGAAAAACCCTGGCCTTCGCCCCTCCAAGTTTCAAAAACAAACCCATCTCTTCAAAGGAAACAACCTGAAATCATCAAATGAGCAACGAAGAAAACCCATATTATTTTCCATTACACTGGCTGTTTACTAGGGTTTCCAAAAACAGGATATACTAAACCCTATAACAAAGGGGAGTATAACCCCAAAAACAACCTAAACAACCTAAACAACCAAGGCCAGGCGCCCTTTTTCTCATTGCTCAAATAGATTTTAACAAAAAACAAATCACCTGGTGCAGGCCAGGTGATAACCCCCTATTGGATAGATTCAAATACATGCAAGAAAATCCAAAACAACCCGTTTTATATGGATGTCAAACCTTTCCAACCTGAAGAATCAATTGATTTTGAGGGTTGAAGCAAACCTAGACTTGTCCATGATTTCTAGTTGGTGGTTTTCTTTTCAACCCATTTGAAAAAAATATGTAACCCTCAAAATGGGTTGGTTCATCTTCCCCAATTTTCGGGGTGAAAATAAACAAACATTTGAGTTGCCACCACCTAGCCATAGATTTTCAACTTGGAATCTCCCAAAACAGGCTATGCTCAGGCTTAATGGCGACTGATTGTAGGGGTGAATATAAAAACCATTTGAAACCACCACCTGTTTGACACCACACCGGGCCACGGCACCTTATGGACAGTGGTATGCATCACACCATCCGCCCCCATGGCCTGAAGTGGGCCCCCTACCTCCCAACGGTGGGCCCCACATGGGAAATCTCGGAATAAATGGCCCTATAGTTATAGTGAGTATCTATGGATTATAAATGTTATAATCTTCCAGAATCCCTGAAGAGAACACAATAAATAAAAATGGGTACACTTTCCAAGGGTACACCCAAGGATGTCCCTTGAGGCTGGGGTCATTTTTGGATGATCCAGTCTTCCAAAGACCTGAAAATATGTGTTTGGACCTACAACGACAATATTTTGCTTTTAGGAAGCTTAAAAGTATGTCTCTATCTAAATATATATATATATCTTATATATTGATATACACACTAGTCTTCCAAAATCCTCCAGTCATACAAGGTGGGCCCAAAAATGAGTTATAAATAGGGTCCCATAACTCATAGAGGTGACATAAACCCCAGTGAAACCCATTTGTATGGCCGATAGGGGTTATAACTGTTATAACTACCATCCCATTAATAACGGCTTTTTGGGCCCACCTGGAAAACCTCTTGAGGATCTGCTAAAAAGGAATCCCCTAAAGGTCCTAAATCGCGTCAAAAGGTCCAAGTGACTCCCACGTCACTTGAGTCACCCTCCCGTGGCCCTGGCCGACATCGAACTCACACTTACTTGGGCTGGCTGTCCAAGCCTTGGTAAACAAGCTGGTTGGTTGGTTGTTTGTAACCTACCCATCTGAAAAATATGCGCAAGTCAAAATGGGTGAAAATCTTCCCCAAGTTTTGGGGTGAACATTGAAAAAAATATTTGAATCCACCACAGAGAAAGGGACTTGAAGATAATTCGTCAAAGTAGATTATATACCTGAAACTAACAGTTAGCCTCTGAAAACCGGTAGGGAGACGGAAATTGTCATTTTCAACCTGAGGTGGATTTTTTTGGAAGTGTTACTTTCAACCCATGTGAAAACTATCATATAGTTAAATTGGATCATTTCCCCAGTTAGGGGTGAAAATGACAAAATCTTTGAAACCACCACCTAGTTAGGGATTATAAGCCATATTCTCAGGCCTCAAAACTTCAGGTGTTCATGATTACCAACTCGTGAAAACTGATCTCCCTGTTTTTTCCCCTGAGCTCCGCAGACATCATCTGTGCCGACCTCGAACGAAGAAACATTGGGAAATCATGTTGGGCTCTTTTGATGCACAAAATCGATAGAGAAGTTTTGATTCAGTCGCAGTCAAACCTTTTCTAAATGGATTTTTTGTTTAGCTTCCTTTGCTTTTATGAACATGCAGCAACATGCACATTGTGTTGTATATATATATAATCTACATGTAATGAATACATTGGATCTATGCAAATGGGACTTTGTTCTGACTTGCGTGACTTGCACAAAAAAAAATCATCACATGACTCACAAAATAGTTGATTTGTATTGATTTGCCCTTTTGGGATGCCTTGAACCTTCATGAAACATCCCTCCTTGCCCAGGTGCGTTTGCACAGCCAGTCCGGCAACCACCACCTCTCATCGGTGGAAGGGGGGGTAGAAAAACGAAGCGGTTCTTGATGGTTTCAACCCACTGGAAACAAATTGGTCAAATTGGATACACTCCCAAAAAAATTACACCCTCTGAACCTACGGCGGTTTGCACGTGAAAAAAAGGCCATCCCAATTATTTCAACCATCGGTTTTTTATCATGTTTCAGGTGCTATGTTAATGGAACGGATTGAGCAAGTATACCGAGGTGATTTCAATCACCAACGGATCACCAAACTATTTGAGCACAGGAAGGAGTTTCGTGCCGATCAGGTGGTGATGTTGACACGCCATAAAGATATGCACTTCTGAAGGGTAAAATGAGTCATGAGGACTAGTTGGTGATTCTTTTCCACCAGGCTCAAAAATGTTCAGCTCGTGAATTTGGAGATTAGTTCCTCAAGTTCTTAGTAAGTGTGATCAAACAAAATCTTTGAAGTTTCACCACCTAGTTACAATCCTTGAAACTAACATAGCACCTGAAAATGGATGGTTTGAATATAAGTTTCCTTTTGGGATACCCTATTTTCAGGTTCTACGTTAGTTTCCGGGAGGGTAAACAGGATTTGTGCTGCGTGCTACCCAAAAAAACGCCTGAGGGATCCTGAGGGGTTTCTCTTCTACCAAGAACTAGCAACTAAGCGGCCTCTCAACGTTGGCTTTTGGGGGAGTGGCCATTAAGATCCATTAAGAAAGTTGAAGTATATTACCCTCCGGTAAACTAACATAGCCATGAAAAAACACCATTTTCAATAGGAGATACATCTTCAAAGGGTTCCGGGTTCATTTTCCATTGCTATGTTAATTTACCGGAGTGTAGAGGAAGTTGTGCAAAATCCCAAACCAAAACTCACTCAAGCTGGTAACAAAACCATCTCACTCACAACCCCTTGCAGACGAGTCTGATGTTCGGGGAGCAAGAGGCCGCTTTCACGAACCTCCCATTCAACTTGCACCATGCTGTTGATGGCACACCCTGACTGTTATCACCGGGCACTGTCCCCGCACCAGGAGATGAGATCATCTATGGGCAGCTGGCAAAAAGTCATCGATGATAGGAGTCTGAGTGACTAGCCTATTAGCGTTTCTGCTTTGTATGCAGGACGAATGGTCATTGAGAAGCGTATGTTGTTTGGCTCTCTACGTTGGGATGTTTTTGCACACAGCCCAAGGGCTTCCAATTGCGTTGCATGTGAGATGAGGCTGATCAGTAAGGCCCCAGTGTCCACTGGCTTGACCACATGGCAATCTAGTGAGCGCATCACACAATGGTAACAAAACCCACCCAAGTGACATGAACCACTCGCTGATTGATGATCGGATTTTGTAAAGATTCCTGGTCTATGAAATAATCCCCTAATACGACTGGGTAGTAAAATCCCCTACCCTCTCTCCCAGAATCATGGACATGGAAAATTGCCCTTTAGGATCTTTTAGGTTTAAAGGAAAGCAGTCTTGGAGGGACCCATGACATCTTCCCTTTGAACCATCTTCCCTTCACCGACTTACAGGTGTGGATCGCCCGCCTTAAACACAGCCGAAGTCATTGCTGCCTGCCCTGCCATTTTGGTTTGCTGGGGCCAGTGGCAAGTCTCAAACGGACATCAATGATAATTAATATCCCAAATGCACCGAATGTATCCGAATGTATGGGTTGATTTACCTACCTGGAAAGCCAAGTGCCCTATTTTTAAGGCAATAGTTGCTGGTTTTAGGGGCAAAGTTTCCTTAAAAATAGGGCACTTGGCTTTCCAGGTACAAACTATAGATGAAACATGGCCTTTTTTTCACGGGGAAAATGGTAAGATTCAATATTTTCCAGACATGGAGGCTCCATCTGGGTATGAAAAAAGCCATGGTCACGTCGACTGAGTTGGTCATGGTTTTTGTTTGGGAGATACCCTCCCTGAAACTAACAGCAAACGCCCCTGAAAATAGACCCCTTATAAAAGGAGATTCCTATTGGAAACTATCAATTTGAGGGGCTATGTTAGTTTTAGGGAGGGATGTTACCCAAGCTACCCAAGCTACACGAAATTTCTTCGAAAGCGGGAGTCTTCACATGAGTTTGTGTCGCTCAAGATTACCCGATTTTTATTTGTCTTTTAAAAGTGAATCCCTCCAACGGGCAAATGCCATTTTTCAATGTCTCCTCATAAAACCTGCTGTAACTCGGACATGCTTAGTTTGAGAAACTTTGGTAGAATCGAAATCCCCTAGTTGTGAGACACGCGAAAAAACACATCAAATCATGACAAGATTTGTGTGGGGGGGGGCTTGGATATATTTGTCAGGAATTCTTGGAATGTTACATGCTGGTTAACATCTGAAGTATCATTAAACTAACGAAGCAATGGAGCATGCCCAGATTCACTACAGGAAAAAATGGCGCCGAAAGAACACCGCCTCTCTCTCTTATCCAGTTTTACAGGTTGGTTCATAGGAATTCTCATAATGGTTGATTATATAATTTTGTAACTGGACAGTGGAACCCATGTGCTCAGGGTCATGTTTTCATTGCTCAATCATGTGGACACCCTATAGGGAAACTTGCCGATACTTCCAGCAAGGACCCCCAACCAGACCCACCTGTGCTGTCGATCGCAGGCGTCGCTGACGAACGAGGACAACTGTTGAATCACACTTTTGAGCAAAAAGCAACAGAGGTGATCCAGTACGATGCTTGATGGAATTCTAAGAGGTTGCATACTTGGAGGATCATCCCATGACTTGTACTGTAAGTGGTTAATACCCATGATTCGTAGGTCCCCTAAGTAGGGTTATTCCCCTTCCTAATGGGCTAAATGGCTTATAAATGGGGGTGATCCTAACCACTTACGATACCTGGGATGATGCTCCAAGTAGTGTCATTGATATGTATGGTATAAACTCGAGGCTTCCAAACAGCACCTGGTTTTTGGAGGTATGACTGGACCCCAAAACACATACTGATCAAACACCGTTCACCTCAGGAAGTATTTGGAAGCCTAGCGGAAAAAACATGTATAAACATATAAATGCTTGGTGGTTGTTTCCCAACCCATCTGAAGAATATGCTCGTCAAAAAGGGTTCAAATCTTCCCCAATGTTCGGGATGAACATAAAATAATCTTTGAGTTGCCACCACCCAAAGTAGTTTTGGTTTCTAGCGTGGGGTGTGCCATGAGAATTGCTTACTTACACAATCTAAAAAGTCACATACACAAATGGTTTGTATCTACTGAGGAGCATGGCATCCCGTCACCTAACAACTGCGGTGAGGGGGACCGACCAAATGCTGCTGATGACGTTGATGATGAACATGATGACCCAAATGCACCGAAGATATGGATTATTTACCTACAAACTATAGATGAAACATGGCAAGCCATTCAAGGGGAAATGTCGGGTAGTATATTTCATACATGGAGCATAATTAGGGGTGGTGATGATGCCGATTCGAAGGATCCCATTGAAGAAACTCCGATTTTATGATGCCCAAATGACCTAAACAAAACATTTGGAATCTACTAACGACCTTGGTAAACCGCATGAACAAAGAACAAATCTTGAATAACTGACATACAAGCAGCTGATCAGCTCCACATATATAATTATATTATATAGCATTTCAAGGGGCCAAGCTTAAAAGTGCATGACGCTCTTTCTGCACCAAAACATACCAAAACGAATTCTTTTGTTGAGGGGCTTCTGTTGATGCCCAAATCCCAGTTGACATGGTACATAACCCCATCTAAATGAAATATTATACTACTAGTTTCTAGTTGATGGATTCAATGACCCATTTACATACTATGTTTGAAAACATTCAATTTGGTTTCACCCCCCACCCGGTAACAGTCACCACCAGGATTACTACATTTTAAGTAAGGGATCCCTATAAACCTGCGTTTGCCACCGATACTGGAAACACTTTCACAAGTTGACCATGTGGGCAGTGATCAAAACCCACTAGTGACATTCCATGGAATCCGGCTTGGTTTATGGTGATGCTCATAATGATTTATAACAATCCCTATAAAACTGGTTAGCATAATCCCCTTTATAGCCCAACCAACCGGGGGTGCCTTGATCACCGCCCATGTTTTTTCCTTAGATAAAACAACATAGCTGCCAGTGAAGGAGTTCTGTCATAGCGCACCCTGCAATGGCAATGGCTGCATGGCCTGCAAAGCTGCCTCACAATTCCCATTCGGTGAAGAGAGTGATACTTGGAGCCGTGTTGCTGCTGTTTTGATGGCACTGGTGCTGGTGCTATACGAATTACTCTTAAATTTACTGATATTAAAAGAAACATCCCAACATGTATTCCCCAAACAGAAGTTCATCACAACAAACAGTTCACAAGAAAACACCTAGAAGAACTCCTGTTGATATAAGTTTTGTTTGCATTTGGATTACCTTGCTTGAAATGATCTTCTTCGGTCGACGGCTTAGAAAGAAAGTGGTCAGTTTGCACGTCAGATGCATTGAAGCATGAACAAAAAAGCGTAATCCTGGCAAATTAGAGTCATTCCTAAACCTGAGTTGAGGCCTTTTTGGGAAGAAATCCCCTTACGTAATAAACTCAGGTTTTAGGGTGACCAACCGGCTCAAGTCAGTACAATTTGCCAAGAAGTATGTGGATAATAATAGAAAACATCTATAACCCTAGTCTTCCAAAATGCTCCAGTCATACAGAACCTTGTGAGGAGAAAAAATTGTCCCGATAAAGGCCTTCCAGGATGTGTTTGGATTAGGGTAAACATATGTATCCAGTTTGGAGGTATATATCGATACATATTTTGACATAGATACATACCTGTAAGTTTCCAAAGGGTGCCAAATGGTTCAGGGTGTCAATTTACCATCCGTAAGGGTTTAATTGGCACCCAATGGAAAGTGCTTTGTATATAGTTAGCGTGCCATAATTCGTCGAGTTTGGATGTCACCAATTGTGGAACACACCCTGGAATTCTGGATCAAAATGTTTTCAAATGAAATCCATCACTCCCTAACTCAACTAAAGGATTATGAAATGTCGACATTTTAAAATCTACTTTTTCCCAGAAAATATTTGTGCCATCTCCAAAAATATCAAAAATCGGTCAACCCGAAATCTTAACAAAGGAAACCGAGGACCTTTGTAGGTAACTTTTCTGGGGTGAACATTTAAACTTCAGAGGTGTACTTGAGAGACACTAAAGATAATCAACGGGACAAATCCAAACACGACATGACGTGCTTGGTTGAGTACGTGTTGGTGGGTGTGTTCTTCCTTTACACTACAGAAGTGAGTAATATAATCCATGTCAGGAACCTGGTAGGGTATGGTTGTTTCATTAAATGGTGGTACCCCCGAAACACCCCAAAATGATCATTTTTAGTAGGAAAACCCATGGTTGTTGGGTACCACCATTTTAGGAAACCTCCATATATCATTAGGCGCATTTACAATCAAAATAAATCATCCATGTAGGGGGCGTACACGAGTTCACCTTAATCTTCCAGTGGCCATCCTCCAGTCATACCAGGTGAGTTTGGGCGCTTCCTAACACAGATCCTTAAGACGGAACGTGAAAATGTCCCCTTGATTTCAAGGAAACACATTTACATACAAACAAACCAACCACCAATTTTCATGATCTTTGGATTCCATGTTAACTTTCAGGGGTGTGGTGTAGTTACTTTTCACTTACAGCCATTTTCCACTTCCATCGGGAAATTCACAGCGCCTTCCTCCGACCGCTTTGCTGCTGTGGTTCCTTCCATGCGCCGACGCCTCGAGTGGGGCAAACAAAAACTCCCCCGGAGTGCACAACCCTACAAGGTGGGCCCCTTACCAGTTGCAAGTGAGGCTATATAATCCTAGTTACCCATTTGCTTTCGGCCATTTATAGAGGTGATTTCATCCCATCTATAACTGATAGGGCCCACCTTGTAGGCTTCCAAAGACCTCGTTTTTGGAGGTATGACTGGACCCCCAAAACTGGCCTTTTTAACCATCGAATTGAACCCCAAAAAACATGCCTTCGAAAAACCATCGCACCTCAGTAGGTTGTAGATGGATGGATCATAATTGGGGGCACCTATAAATGGCAGAAAAACACATCAGTTTCTTTCCCTCAATTCAACCAACCCTACCAGCACCTTCAAAGGGGTGCCAAATGGTTCCTAAAGGGTGTCAATTCACCATCCGGTTTAATTGACACCCCTTTGAAGGTCCAGGTACGTAAGCTTTTGTGATTTCACCCCAATTTTTGGGCCTACCTTTTGGCACATATGCCGCATACATGCTCTCCAGCCAAAAGAAAACTCCCCATCTCGTCCCGCTGCTATGGGTCCCCGAACGGGCTCTCGTTAGTCTCCTTTGTTTTGTGCGCGCTTGAAGAAAACGATCCAAAACGTTGCACTGTGCATACTACAACCCCAGACACAGAATTGGCTATTTGGATGATGAATGAGGCAAAATGGAAGTGAGCATTTCGAAAAGGAACCTTTCTTGTATTGTATTCTAATACACTGGTTCTTTCAACAGGGGATCCTTGTAGTAGCTTCTAAAACTTGGGTACTACAACCCTCCTACAAAACCCTCAAACAACGAGGTTTTAGTTTTCGGCAAAGGGTGTGTGATGAAACAAATCACTCCTGAGCGGTTAAAAAAAATGGGGAGGTTGCTGGACTCTTTGACAAATTTAAGGTATGGTGTATAAATGGATGTTTCCCAAAATAGTGGTACCCCCAAATCATCCCTTTTAATAGGGTTTTCCATTATAAGCCATCCATTTTGGGAAACCCCTATTTTTGGAAACACTAAATATACCTGGAAGTCAAAGACCATTATCTACGTAGTCTCCTGGAATTGTTGATTGTAAAAGCCCTACTAAAACAATGGTCCTTTCGCAAGGACAATTTAAACAAGAGTCTTTAGAAATGAAGTTAAATTAGATAGAGAAATAACCCATGTATATGGTAGAGCCATAAAAATAACATACAAGCCACAAACATGTCGCTAAACACCCCGGAAATTTGTTCCAAACACATCATGGGCTTCCAACATCGGTGTTTTTGAGTATCTAGCTAGAGGCAAAACTTAGGCCCCCTCCTAACCCTAGTCTTCCAAATACCTTGTGCGCAGGTGTTTGAACCCATAAACATCTCCTGAGAAGGCCTTGAGGGGGTCCAAATACCTAGTGACAAGGTATTTGGGGGATTTTGGAAAACTAGAGTAAAAGTTTAATAGGTTTAACTTTTACTAAGCTACATTACATTTAAACAACCCAGCAAATTTAAAGGTGCTGATTCTTTTTTGTATAAGGGACGATTCCAAAAATTTGCCAAGCTAAGTATCTAGTGTTACCCTTCCTCCCGTAATCATGGATGTCAAATCAGGGTATATCTCCAATAGGATCGTTACCTTTCAAATACAGCAATGCTTCCACTTCCATGAATATATGGGGGAAAGAAACAATTGATATAATATGCCTACCTACAGGATCTATGAAACAATTTGTTTTCTTGTTTGCCGATTCATTGATCCCATGAAGAAATCAACAACATTCATGTAAATCTAGTGTTAAAAATTTCAAGGTTCCTATAGATTTGTAGGGTTACAGTAGAACCTTAGAAAACTCATTTGTTTTCTGCCATTTAAAGGGGGCCCCATTTCACCCTATATATAATTTCAAGGGGGGCAATGGCATTTCACCATGGTACACTAAATAGCAGCATTCCCCAAAGCGTGGCACCGCCGTCCAGTCCTCGGCTTGGGAACCTGAATCGGCATTGCGGGGCATGGGAGGTCATGACACCCCCAAAGGTCGCTCCGGATCCATGTACCATGGGAACCCACGTTTCCTTCATTTCTGAGGGGTTATGACCCATATATTGAGGTCCTAAAACCTTCATTTTTCATGTTTTTGGGGTCCAATGGTGTGGATTATTTACCTATGCATGATTTCGGTGAAACATATGAAAAATGGTGAACCACATGAACAAGGGGAAATGGCTTGGTAAATTATACATCATACATGGATCCTATGGGTCAGGAAGGGTGCCACAGAATCTTCAAAATTCGAGGAAAACGCGAAAAAATCATTCAAGATTCAACACTCCAAATTCAGTAGCAGCGGATGCCGACATAAACCTTTCCTTGCAACTGTTACTGGTTACTGGTTAGCATCCCAAGCGGCCCAACTGTGAGCATTCATGCAGCATCAGGCCGATTTGTTAGGTCTCCCATGCTAAACCAAGAGTCAAAAGTGAGATCAGTTGAGGTCATTGTAGTTTGTTCAGGCAATTGGTTGGCAATAAGTCAATGTGTCCCAATTTTATACAAGTACACCCCTGAAAACTCACATGGATACCCAACATGATGGTTGGGAAAAGGTAATTCCCTTTAAGCATGGCAATTTTGGGTATCTATGTTAGCTTCTGGGGTGTATATAGGTACAACTGGTAGAACTTTCAGCTTGGGTCCTGCCAAAACACTAGGAGTGGATGATAGGTATCCAACACTTGCCCGCTATGAACCCAAGGTTGAACGCCATGCCCCAACTTACAACTTATAACGCACTGATCCCCACAACATCCTACTTGGATGTCCTGTTGGAAGTTAGTATCAAAGGTAAGGATCAGCGGGTTACAACCCTTTCAAATCCCATGTACATGTAGGTTACAACCCATTTACTAGCCATGGATCCTAACTTCCAACACGACATCCTAGTAGCAGTGTTGATGGACAACATTACATTTATTCGATCAAAACCAGTTTTTTGGATGTATACCGTGTAGACATCCAGGAACCGATCTCCTGCTGAGGCGGTTCCGGTGATTTATAAAGGTAGGTTTTGGGTCCCAAATATCGGACCGATTGGGAGGTGTTTGACTTGGAGGTCTAAGGATATTTTCACCAACCATCCTTAGACACAAATTTGCATGTGGCGACATTCTGCTGCCCCAGTTGTGAGCTAGGGTGGAGTCGTACTCTTTTTGCGGATCATAGTTTCAGTCAATGTGATCAGCTTGTCCTGAACTTTGTTTTCTTTGTAGAACTTGCTCAGCTTGTGGTACAATTGCTGAAGCGAGCCTTCACATTTGCTCCAGGAAGTTTTTTTTGAAGTAGCCAGAAAACGTTGGGTCATCAATGACTGACGGAGTGGGTAGAGGACAATGATATGTCAACATAAGGTTGACGTGTTGACGTGTGCTCTGATGAGATGTCGCGGAGTCACATCCAAAGCTGCAATGATAGCTGATTCAATGGCCATCGTGGATTGTTGAATGGGAGCAGTGAGGCCGAAAGTTCCTGCTCTGAATAGCGGCTGTCTCCTTGAAGCGGGTCTCGTAGGAGGTGATTCTCTGTGCAACCATCTGCTGGAGGTTTTGTGCCCCAGCATTGTCAACTTGACCAGCAGCTAGGTCAGCAGCTCGAAGTTGGTGGTACAACTGCGGCACAGAACCAGCCCAGCCCAGCTGGCACCGATATCTGCAGAAACGCCAAGATCCATCACATGGAGCCAGTCCAGCTTGAAGAAATGAAGGGCGAATGCCGGTAGGGAGAACAATGGGCTGCAAGCTAAGCCTTGTCCCAAAAGACGCAATTTTCAGTGCGACGTTGGAAACAATTTTGCCATCAGCATTCACAAAAAAAGCCCTGCAACTAACAGCAAATTGACTTGAAAATGTGGTCAGGCCTTCCCAACAGGAAGCAATCGTGTTCCAACCATCCATTTTCAAATGCAAAAATGCTAGTTTCACGGAGGGAAAGCATCACCCATAGGCTCCATGTATGGTATATGTACCTACATTTACCATAAAAATCACCCAAATGTAGGTAAATATACCAGTCCCATGGATCCTAGGCTCCATGTATGGTATATTTAACTACATTTACCATAAAAATCATTCAAATGTACGTAGGTAAATAGACCAGTCCCATGGATCCTATGGGTCATTACCCCAATTAAGGCTCCAACGTTTCTCATTCAAACGCCGATCTTCCGCCCAGCGCCTGCAGTCACAGGTGAAGGATTAGCATTGTTTTCGTTTGGTGCGAGTTGCTCTACCTAGATGCCAGTTTCCACCAGAAAGGGATATCAAAAATCAGAAACTAGTTGGTGGTTTCAAGCCATCTGAAAAATATTAGTCAAATTGGATCATCTCCCCAGGTAGGGATGAAAATAAAACATATTTGAAACCCACCTAGTTAAACACATAGGATCCATGGATGCTATATATAATTGATACCTATAAACTTTTGCCTACATTTAACCTTTACCATCCATGGGACTGGTATATCTACCTACATGAAAACCATAAATTCAAATCAAATGTAGGTAAATTTACCAGTCCCATGGATCCTATGGGAATTGATTTGGCTATGGTTTCACGGACTTTTTTTTTTGCCAGCCATTTAAGGGACCAAGATATTCAAGGATCAGCCGCTTCAAGGATCAGATCGGTGAGGCACGAAAAAAAAAACCTCGGGTCGGATACTTTTCATGGTTGTTTCTGCTTCCTATAAAAGATGGTAGGTAGCCTATAATCCCCCAAATGGCAATATATAAGTGGTATATAAGTGGTAGATACTGCCAATTGGATGATTATAAATCACCGATCCCACGTAATAAGGGAACCAGAAACAGCTATTGATAGTAGGGATCCTTTCATT
Organism: Breviolum minutum Mf 1.05b.01; assembly: GCA_000507305.1. Taxonomy (NCBI): domain Eukaryota; class Dinophyceae; order Suessiales; family Symbiodiniaceae; genus Breviolum; species Breviolum minutum. The sequence continues at coordinate 4,487 of DF244380.1, read as the reverse complement.
GGCTTCTTTATAATCCCCCTATAACTGGATAGCATTTCATTCCCCATATGATAAACAAACCAAGGTATAAATATACCCTAAATGGTAGTTATATATACCCTAAATGGCTAATACGGATCCTTATGTCATGGTTTACCCTCCTGGGAACTAAGACATTCCTTTCCAAGGCAGTTTTGAAGCTGATTTTCCTTTTCTCAAGGTGGGAAATGTTAGTTCCCTGGAGAGTATTATCATGCTCCCCACATAGGCGGGTAGAATTTCATCCCCCTAAATACCAAACAAACAACCAGGGGCCCATTTTATCTGGAACCTAAATGACCCTTGCTTTGGTTGGAAAGGACCTTGTTTTGGACGGTCGAGCCCCAAAATAGAGGACGGTTCCAGATATATGTATATATGATTATAAATCAATGAACATATGAATGGGATGGACTCAACTATTCAAACGGTTGTTGACCAGTATCAATCCCCATGCCTCCAAATTCTTCCATGAATCTAGGTGAAAAGATGGGTTCGCATTTCTCAGCAACTTCCCGAGCAAAACTCGCGTTGAATTGCCAACTGCGCATGTTTGATGAAGGTGGTTGGAAAAAACATATTCCTCAAATGGATTCAGATGGTGGTTTAATGGTGATTTACCACGGTAAAAAGTAACAAATCGCCTTAAACAAATCCAAGATGATGATATACTTCAGGCAGTGCCTGGGCACTCTGCACGTGATTCAAACATGCGTTTTCTACTTGCCGAACTATTTTGTTGGAACGTCTGTTACTTACAGTAGCTTTAAAGTCAAGGCGTCAACTTGCAAACATATGACACAACCTCAATAAGTTGAGGTATTTTTTTGCTAAAGAAAAGACCATGACATCTTTACATGTGTTACATATGCTAATTTCCTATACGCTATCAACACTCATTACAACATTAAGTATATTAAGTGCAGTGAAATCTATGATACGAGAGCACGCCCTTGGATAGGTTGAACCATATGCTTTTCATTCCCAACATCTCACCCAACATGGCTAGTCAACCTACCCCGCCAACCCCCTGGAGATAAGGCGATATTGAAGGCTTATTCACCATTAGGTTTCCCTTGATAAGGCAGGCGATTAAACCCTTATTTCTGAGGGGGGGGGGGAGGCATACAAGGTGGCCCCCTGTAGGGTTATAACCCCAGTCAAGGCCATTTATAGGGGCCCCATAACTCCACTTACAACTGGTAGGGGCCACCATTAAGTAGGGTTGTTTAACCCCAGTTACCCATATTTTTTCCGGCCATTTATAAGGGCCCCTGTATAGCACTCCATGTCTAACTCCAAGGGTTTGGGGGGGCCCACCTTCTAGTGGTCCAACGGTACCCTTAGATTCCCGGCCTCAAGACTTGATGAGGTCGCCAACCTGGAGGTTTATTTTTTTTCCGTGGCCTGAGGGTACTGGGATGTCCTGCTGGTACTTACTCACCAACAATTTGAAGTGCCTAAAATGGAGGTACTGAACCTTATAAGGCCATTTTAGGGATGGGTTTTCCCTTACATAAGCCTTACATACAGCTTATATAGGTGAGTACCTCCATTTTAGGTACCTGAAATGTCTGGTTAAAATGGATTATCTGGGCAAATTAGTATTGTGTATAAATCCTAAACCTGAATTTAAGGGGATGTTGGGGGGAGGATTCCCTTGCTAAAACCACAATTCAATTTGACCTCGGCTGAGGTCGTTTTAATTTGCCCAGGCTTATAGCCCTTTTATAAGTAGGTTGTAAGTCCCAATGAATAGGTTATAAACCAACTTGCAAACTAGTTATGATATACTAACTTCCATGGACACTCTAGTAATTACGGCAAACAACTGGGTTTCTCCAACTAACTGGGTCTTCTTACCATCAACTAGCCAACTAAACGTCACATCAACCAACAAACAGGGTTTTGTTGCCAATCGTTGTTTGAATTGGAACCAGTCCAATTTCAGGTTCCACGTTGCACTGACCGGTGAAGATGGTGAAGAGCCACCCACAACCAATTAGCTCACTTCCCTTTAGTGCTCAAAAAAAAAAACTTTCTGAGAGTGTATTTTGGGCAGGTTTTTAGGGTCTAAAAAGATACCTCCTGAAAAGGTATGACTGGAGCACTAGGCTCATCACCATCATCCACCAGGCAGCTCCATTGTCTCATCGATTCCCCCCCCGTGTTGTGCCTTCAGGTATACACCTCCAAGGCCTCTCAACAAGGCTGAAGTTGAGAATTGTTGAGTGATCTTGCCCAAACCATCCATGGGAATGGTATATTCACCTACATGAATGGTTGATTGTTTGAAGGTAAATGCAAAGGTAATACACCATATATATATATATACATATATGTATGGGTTGGGTTAGTTGGCGATCCTAAGCAGACCTGCGTTACACCGCAGTGATTTACAACTGGTAGGGGCCCATATCATTTCTGAGCTAATTTGAGTGCAAACGCTGGGAAGTTCGCAGGGCCGGACCCAACGATGGCTAGACTAAATATCTTACCTGGGACAAAGTGCAATGTAAAAATGGCAGGGGTATCTGCTTTGGGAGTGATTTTTTTTTGGGTGGACATCAGGTTGACATTCCAAAAACTAAATCCACTTACACCATCTTACACCACTTCAAGGTTGTTTTGATTCTTTGTAAACACCGGCTCCCTGTATCGCACGCAAAACCGCTTCAGGGGTATCCAGAAACCCAAGAAGATCCGTTGTACGAAGAGGGATGGTCATGTTCAACAGCTGGCTTCACAACTATTCAATGTACACACCTTTGTGGCACCCATAACCAAACAATTGAAGGACTTGTTTCAAGGAGTTTTCAGATTTTCCTATCATCTTTCCACAATGCAAACCTCATGACACCCTTAGCTTGGATTTGTGTCTTTGATGTTCGGAAAAGTCGAACATGTCATTCGAAATGGTGCGTTGATGGTGATTTACCCATGGGCATAATCCGTAAAGAATTCCCCTGTAACAAATCCAAGAAATAACACCAAAAAACACTTTGCAACTCCCAACTAGCTACCAACTACCGTTATAAATGTTATAACCTACTGTTGATGAAAGAAATCCTGCTAACCAGTTGAGGTCAGTAGTTTATCCCATTCCTTACAAGGTTTTATACATCCCCCGGTGGTACAGGAATTCTTCCATCAACAATATTTCCCAAAAGTGGTTGAATTGGTTCATGGGAACCATAAATCCAAGAAATTGCAACTCCCAACTGGCCTACCAGCTACCAGCTACCGCCTATCACAAATATACTACTGGTGCCTGGTATAACCATTCCACCAACCCATTTCTAGTTGGTTTACATTGTTGACATGGCTCCCAACAGCTTCCTTTATTCAAAGTTCCATGCCCTACTTGGAGGATCGGGCCCCATGACGGACGGAAGTGGTTAATAACCATGGTTACTATAAGTCCCCTAAGTAGAGTTGTGGGACCCTTTCCAAATAGCCTAAATGGTTGATACATGGGGGTTACAAACTACTTACGAACTGGGATGATCCTCCATTACTGCGATAACCAGGTGCTCCGGCGCAATCCAAAGGTGTAACCAAAGACAACCCTGGCACGGTTTCCACGGGATATGAGGAGCTGGAGCAACATAAGATAGGTTCCATAGGATCCATGGGACTGGTATATTTACCAACATATTATGTTTAGATATGGTAAATGTAGCTAAATTGATATCATACATAGATCATATGGGTTGTGAACAAAAATAAGGTTTATATAATCAATGATCACGTCAGGATTCATTCTTAATTGTTTTCTGCACTTGAACCTGTTGGGAAACCTACAGGCCCCGAACGCTAGAGGTTAACCAACTAACCTCAGAAGGTCTGTTTGGTCCTGAAAAAAACGTTCCCTGAGATTAGCGATGTGGTGCAAAAAATCCATCAGTTTAAGTTTTTAATGCTACACCAGAAGCCCCTTTGGGGTTATGTATAGGGGGTTTCCTAAAATGATGGTACCCCCAAATCACGGGTTTTCCATTATAAACCATCCATTTTGGGGTACCACCATTTAAGGAAACACCCATTAGTAGCAAGAACCTTGCCATCATATCTAGCCAATTTTGGCCACGTGATCAACTCAAAATCCAACGAGCTACTCTACTCCAGGAAAATGCCTGCATTGCCTCCGAAAACAGGCCGGGCCCCAAAAGGGAAGCAGTTTCCCAAGCACCTTTTTTTCAGGGGCTAAACTCGCTGTTAGTTTCAGGTTAAAGTGGCACCCAGCTTGGCTTGCACCCCCAGGTGTTCTCCTTACCGAAACGGGTCCCAAAAACGTATGGGTATATTATTACCTACATGGGTGTTTCCAAAAATAGGGGGAAAACACCTCAAAAATGGATGGTGTAAATAATGGAAAACTTTATTAAAATGGGATGATTTGGGGTGGAAAAAAAGTTACCAAAGCCGAACACCCTTGCGCTCACTTTTCCAAAATGATCTTGAGCCAA
>DF244379.1:0-27613 GCA_000507305.1 Breviolum minutum Mf 1.05b.01 | reverse complement strand
AAAGAGCGTTCAAACTCGGTATTGTTGCAAAATTTAGACATTCCTACAAGTATTAGATGTTTTGGATGTTTCTTGAAATTTAGGGGGTTGGGTCGTTCTCTCTGTTTTGTAGTTACATTTCAACTAGGGTTTTGTTGGTTTCTGAGATGTCTTTTATGACTGTATCGTTGCTTGCTTCTTAACATGCCAAGATTAAGAACCGCTTCTCCTCCCAGGACATGCGCTGTCGGCCCCCCCATTTTTACGGCACAGCCCCCTCCGTCTGGCCACAGACTACACAAGTCTGAGATCCCCGTGAGCATTGTTCAACAGCCTATGCTCTCAGGATATTAATGTTCAAAGATGTTAGCAAATCAAACCAACAAACATCAATGCTATGTGAAGATGCAAAAAGAACGCTGATGTTCAATTACAAACAACATGAAAAATATCATGCAGGCTGGCATTTGTCCATGATATATTACAGTAATCCATCATATTTAATTTTGATTGATTTCCAACAAATCTTGGATTTCTTTGGCATATGATTTTTTCGTTCTAACTTCATCGTACTCTATTGTTTGGACTTTTGTGTCGCGTTTGTTGCGGATATTCATTCTGTTTAGATTGTTGGAGCTTCTTGTGAATTTCTGGGGTCTAAATTGTTTCAAAAATGCTTAGAAATGATATTGACAACATAGATTGTGAGATAGATATGGAAAATCAAAACCAAAGAATGAAATCAATGATTGTTCAAGCTTCAGTAAGGAAGTACCCATAGGTGAATTTCATGAAGATGAGAAACATTGTAAAATAAAAAATCCTGAGTATAATAGCGAGATGTTCATGCTAAAAACAAAGATACATACAAAGACTTTGTTATATTGAAGATGATGACTACTGAAAGGAAAAAAGAGATGCGAAGAATGGAATAAAACTGTAATTATCTGTTCACTAAGTCAAGGTCATAGGACAACACACCAGAAATCAAAGAAGCATATCAACAATCCTTCAGGTGAACTGAATGATGAATGTATGGTGATAAAATATTGTTTTATACAATGTAATCTTCCATGTTACAATAAAACAATTTTTTAACATCACTTTTTATCGTTTTTATAGAGGTTATGGGACTGCCTACTTACTCAACTTCAACATTTCTTTTGGGTGTGACCATACATATGTATGTGTATGTCTATATATATATATACACACGTATATATGAAAAATGAATGAACATCATGAAACAGTCTAGTCTCATCATCATCCTTGCCCAATGCTCAAGTTTTGAAGTGGCGTCATCCGCACTTCAGGCCCCGATAGGGACGTGGAAATCACGCATTCAACACGCGTGTTTGCAGCGTCTCAAAGGATGGAACTTTCCCCGGAAATCCAAAACAGAAAGGAAACATCTGTATCGTATATGCATATATATACACTTATGGTTTATGTCAAAAATGTGTATTTATTGATAATATATATATATATAATAATATATATATATAATATGTATATATATACAGATAATTACAAATACACATTTTAATTTTGGTCATGAAAGCTTGCTAGAGCTTTATGGGCCAAATGCACGTTCGTTGCCAGCGACCAAGTAACATAGAACAGCTGGCAATCAGACCAGTAGCATGGCATAGAAGCAGTATAATCTGCGACTGTTGATGCAAAACAGCAGAGTTTAGTGGTTGAAGATGTTCACTACATCATTGACTATGGCTGATTGCATGGCTAGCACGGCACTTCTTCCTTTGCCAAGGCCATGTCTTGTTGACCTAACGGCACCCGCTAAGGTACAGCTATTCTGAAGCTGCAAGTGACAGCTTGGCTGGCCAAGCAGTCTCATTCAAAACTTCCATGGCCCAAGAAAGTGGAAATTTGCAATGTGTCGAAATCGTGCAAGAAGCAACTGGCAATATCAAGCAGCCTCACATAAGATCTCTTATAGTTGGATACACTCCTGAAAATGCCTAGAGTTTGATTTGAAACACACATTGTTTAGGATCGCACTGTGCATCAAAATCTTTAAAAAAAGTATGGACCTAAGAAGCTAATACTACTTCAAGAAACGCCCTTTTCGGTTGTCTTCCTTTTGATATCACTAAATCTGCTCTACAGGGTAGGCTTGCCAGTAGCTTCGTCATAAGGTCATCTCTGACTCCGTGAGCGGCCTCATAGAGACATGGTGACCCCAAAAACAAAGATCCCTTTTCTTACAGTATCTACCACTAGTTTATGGCTTCAACCCATTTGAAAAATATTCGTCAAATTGGATCATTTCCCCAGGTAGGGGTGAAAATAAAAAATGATTGAAACCATCACCGAAACCATCTTTTTTTTTAAAAAACAATCTCACTGCATACCACCGGATTCCAGTCATCTTCCTCGTGAGGTCATCGTTTGGAACCGGCACCTCTGAAAGCTGCTTCAACGGCACCAAACCAGCTCTGTTACCGATCTTCCCTGGCGTTGGTGTGGGGGGTTCTTTTCTACCTGGTGGTTGAGCCAAACCGTCTGAAAAATATGAGTGAAATTGGATCACTTCCACAAGTAGGGATGAAAATAACAAATATTTGAAACCACCACCTAGCTCTATATTTAAACATCTGCACACCCCCCCCAAAACAACAGAGTCCAAGAATTTTCCACAGCATAAGGGCTGTGTAAATTCTTGGGTTAGCATGACACCTTTGATTTATATACTTTATGTTTGACAAAAAAAGAAGCGCTTGATGATTTAGTCTGTTACCCAACCCTTTATGAGTCCCTTGCGCCTCCCGATCAAGAAGATCATCCTCTTCAGGCCTCAAAAAAAAAACACCAAAAGCATCATGTGAAACAAGTTGAAAATTAGAAACCCTACGCAACTACAAATCCAAAAAAAAACGAGTTGGTGGTTGATCCGACCCATTTGAAAAATATGCTCGTCAAAATGGGTTCATCTTCCCCAATTTTCGAGGTGAAAATAAAAAATGTTTGAGTTGCGACCACCCACAAGATATCAAAATCAGTAGGGAAAAAAAACACCGACCTTAATTAAGAAGAAACCCACCATGAGACTGAGCATTGGCGCTCTGAACAAGAAGACCATGGATCGTCCAAATCCTCTGAGGATTCCTTCCAAGAAAACAACATCAGGGTTTTCCATGAAGGGTGAAACAGAGAAGCTCCACGTTTCACAAGTCAAATTGCCTGAAAAAATACAACTTCAGATTTCATGTTTTTTTTAGCAACTAGAGAGTTGTCTTGTCGCGCATCTTCCATTCCGTGACCCCAATGTCCACACCGGTTTGGGCAACCATGTCAATAGTGTATAATTTGAAGGTCATGTTTCCACAGCTTTGGCTGTCACAAGAGCTAAGTGTCATCACCTCCTAATGTGACTTAGTATATTCAAAGAATTGTTCCATCCCATAAAACAGACATGACACTTTCTAGGTGAATTTGGAAGATTGAATATATCCAATGTATGATTCTTGAATTCGCTTGTGAATCGAGGTTTTTGGGGAGTACTTCTAGTGGAGTCACAGTACTTTTGCTCCCCCAATCATATCCCACCTGGCTCATGGGATAGATGCGAACAGGGAACTGCGTGCTTTCCAACGGATAGCGTAGCTGTTCTGCCCTGGAAAACGCAAATCAAGTCCAGGGCAGCCCCTGATTTTAAAGGTTGCTTGATTTCAGGGGCGCCACCTTAACATCTTCCAAGGTTGCTGTCATCTTACAACGGGTTGCAGCTAGAAGATCCCACCGTTTCCAATCTGAAAATATGGCAGATCCTGAAGCCAGATGTGGATCCTACGACCTGTTGGATAACGGGAAATGAGATCAACTTTGGTCACCTTGTCCCCCATATGCCCATGATGAAACAGGCCAGCCGTACCAGCTTTTCGGAGGACGCCTCAGCTCTTCAAAGGAAACAGGTTTTGTTTGTTGAAGTTTTNAGGCCATTCGGCCAGCAGCTGTGGCAGCCATTTACTTTTTCAGGGATCTGCAGTTGTGGTAGCTATGTACTTTTTCAGAGATTTGCAGCGCGAATGCGCCGTCGTTTCTCCAAGTGATTTTTTAGGGCACAGACGCAGTCCAAGCTTTTAGCTGGAGTGGACTGGAAAGACGCAAAAAATGATTTGAAAGTCTTCTGGGCATGGCGTGGGCCAGGCAGGCTTACAAGAGCAAATTATCATCATATAAGGCTTCGCTTTTGCCTTCGCTTTGGCTTCGCTTTCAGTTCGCTGATGCATGCCGAGATTTGCTGGAGATGAATGATGAGAACAAATTGAGAAGATGTGCCCATGAAAGGGAAGATATGCCCATGAAAGGGAAGATATGCCCATGAAAGGGAAGATGTGCCCATGAAGGGGAAGATGTGCCCATGAAGGGGAAGATGTGGCTTGTCAAAGGCAGTTGAGAACGCACTGGACGCCTTGGAAAACAAGCTCCAAGACTAGCTGATTTACCCACTTAAATCCTATTTCCAGTTGTGACATCCTAGTTTGGGCTTCGCTTTAGGGGTTCCGGCTTCGCTTTGCGGGGTTAAATTATAATAATAGATCACTATTCCACCCGAATACATGTTGAAGAGGTGAACCCTTTAGCCTGTCGCTCATCTCCCAACGAGGTGTCATAATCTTATTGATACGATGTACCAGTAGCAGTCCTTCCTTTTATAACAGCTGATTTCTAGCAAAGCACCTCATTATGGCTTGAAAAACTCTTGATCTCATGGATCACACCGCACAGCACCAACCGAAAGGGCCTGCATCTGAAAGTGTCGTTGCTACCTGCATCTGGAAAGAAATCTTCCATGTCTGACATGCAGTTGATGGACAAAAAATCCTGCAACTCAAAAAAGAAAACATGTTAGAATACTCTTTGTCATGGGGTATATACTTAGTACTGTATATCAACCGGTGTCAGATGTTTCTGTTGTCAGCTTCCGTTTGGAAATGTCTTTCAGGATCTAAAGCAAGCCGAATGTTCTAAACTAATACGACATCATTCAGATTTTTCCTCATTCATCGCATTGGGACAGTACCAGCTACATTTTTTGATCCACCCTAGCTGCCCTATCTCATGTTCGCGTAACGGTGTCAACTCGCCCCAAGTCTTTGCATGCTATTTAATTTCTATGACAGACAAAAATGAAAAACCCTGCAATTTGCCAACCAAAATCATGTGATTCCTTGAAAGAAAAACCTCGTGTTGAGGCATGTTTACGTCTCAATCAACTTGACGCTAGCTCTCAGAAAAATCTAGGACTGGTTTTGTGAGCTTTAACTCCACGTATGTTTTGGGAAGAACCTGAAACAAATGTAGGACCTGTTCAATTGTCAGGTGAAAACAATCCAAAACTCCCTGTCTTTCTGTTGATTTCAGCTTCCCTAAGATGGTAGCACTCAAGGTATATCCTTGTGTATGGCACAGCCTTAGAAACATCGCACTATCACCGCCAATCGCGTGATTTTCCAGGTTGCCTGTGGAGTGGAGGCGATATGAAGAGCCGGTATCCTCGGGGCAAAAATCTGAGGGAAAGCCTCCAACAATGAGGAAATCTCACAACGGAATCTAATCAAATGAGATTAGATTCAGCAATTTAGTCATATAAATTGAAACCCAACATATAACATTGGGGCATTTTTGGTCATACAAATTGAAACACAATTTGTATAACATTGAAATAAATCCTTCCAACCCCTTAGAATGGACCTCAATAAGACCTTTGATGTTTCACCGCAATGCTTGATGGGATTCATTCACCCTAAACCTTCCAAGCTGATCATTCTCATTGCATGGTCCTTCCTTTAAAAGTCCAACAAACGTTGCTGTTTTATAATAGAGATATGAGATATGAGATATTTGTATGTCATAGGATATGTTTATATTCTATCATCTATTTATGTATGTATATAGCTGTGATTGTATGTATATATATATACGTACACAACAATAGGTATATGTAAATACATATCCATCTTGAAATTGTCCCTACCAGCTAACATCTAGTTGACATCTCCAACGTCAACATGCTGCTTTAGAAAGAGGAATCTTGAGTTGCCTGGCTCTGGTAATTTGAGACTTGTAGTCTTCAAGGCATCCTCCCCTGCCAGGATCATTCGCATCGGTGCATTGCCACCAGAAGCCTGACAGTAAACCAGCTCAGGTTTTGGTCCCAAAAATTAGAGATGTACTATACCTGGACCTTCATACTGTTGATGGTTCAGAAATCCGGCTAACCAGTTGATGTTGATTGTTTATCTACCATTATTTACAGGGTTTTATACATCCCAGGCGGTGGTTGTTTGGGATTTCTTCCATCAGCAGTAACAGTACCAATTTTATGGCCACAAGATTGACTGTTTGTTTTCTTCATGCTGCACATCTGACCAGTGCTGAGATGTGAAACTTGCTTCCGCAAGGCCGGGCCTTGTTGTTGACAACATCAACCGGAGCGGCCTGACCCCGCAGGCTTTCCAGCCAGCAAAAGAAAAGGTGCCACGGAAAGTCGAACAAGCAAGCAAACAAACAAACAAACAAACAAACAAACAAAAAGCAAAAAAGAAAAGCTGTAATCCAATGTTTCTACTGCTCACTTGTTTTTTTCCTTAAAGGAGAATTGTTCTCAGCCTCCGAGTTAGGAGCAGCTTGTGGGACGTTGACTCTGGCAACCTGTCAATTGGTGGACAATAAATCCAATGTAGATTAATGGTTCGTGATTCATATATGTTTGTTTCTCCAGGCTCCAGGCAACCAAAATCCAGTGAAATCCATTCGTTTCCTACTAAAATGCAGGCATTTCGGCATTTCTCCGCCTGGTTTGGAGGGTCAATTTTGAGACACACCCTACTACTGAGCACAATTTGAAAAAACAACTCATCAATTTCAAGAACTGTCTAGCGTAGATATGATATCTATATGACTCCATATTGGACGTCTTCATGCGTGCGAGAGAGAGACAGGGAGCATGAAATGAGAACCACAAAAAATGGATCGAAATGACGAATGCATCATCATCATCATCATCATCATCATCATCATCATCATCATCATCATCATCACCACCACCATCAGCGCCATCAGAAGCAGAAGCAACCAGCTCTCCAGTAGATTTTGTCCCACCTCTTTAGCCCTCTTGGCTTCCACCTTTCTTGGCACCTCGGATTGGTTCGGTTTCTGGCTGAGGAACGATGAGTTTATCATGGGATTTAACACCAACCCACAAACAAGCTCCTCACAACACCCTTCAATCTTTTGAAAGTGGAATAGAAAAAATCATCTTAGTGAAAAAAATACTCTGTTTCTTGCCAACTGAAAATCATTTGAAGATATTTTTGCTTCTCCATTTTTAATGCTGATTTTGGGGAAACTGCAGAATTTGTGAGGATTAGATGACTAGCACCTGGAAGGCCAAAGGTGAAGCGTCAGATGTGTGCTAAGTCACAGTCTATGATTGCCAAACAGCAAGTTCCTTGAGAAAATCAAGTCTAAATCTAGTTGAAATCTCTTCATGATTGTTGAGTCTAAATTTTGAATGCAATTTTGGATTGAAACTGTTTCAATATCAGAATCTCTCTTGCAAACGACAGACTTTGAAAGCGGATCCACCAAAAAGACGGTGAAATCACCACTAGCTCGAAGGGACCCTGTTTTCGTGGGATGAATGGAAGTATAGTAAGTGCCACCTTTTGTGATGTTTCCTTAGTTGCTTTAGTTACACATTCACAGTGCAACATGAAAAAGCTCATCCAGATAGACAAGCTGCTTTCACTGAAATTTTGGCTTTTGCTTTGGCTTTAGCCCTTATTTGCTTCACTTTGGCTTTTGTTGTTCTTCGCTTTCTGACCTGACAGTTGACCATCGCCATCGCAGTATGTGCACAACAAGTTGTTGTAAATCCGGCGATTTATGGCTATTTAAGAACTCCTTCACACTTTCAGGATGGGAAAGTCCCATCATGTCCCAATCCCGCCTTGTTGGCCTTGACTTTTGCCTTTAGGATCACCTGGCTTAGCCAGAGTTTTGTCTTGAACTCCATGAAAATCTATGGTCAAAGAGCTTTGAGTATGGGAAAGTCCCTAAGAAAATGTCAGGAAAATGGAAGATCGGGCATCAAACTGCCTGAAAAGTAGAGTTTCCTGCAACTAAAAGAGCTCCTGAATCTGAAAAAATTGAAATTAAAAAAAAACTGAAATGAAGCGTTCTTAACAACTAACAGTTGTGAGCCTTCATTGATGCCTTTGCTTTTGCTTTGGCCGCCACCTAGCATTCAATGTCGAAAGTTCAACAAAAAAACCTTCCAGGAATATCTCCACCTCTACTTTCAACATCTTGATATAAATTCATTGTCGATCACATCTTTCAGTTTCAGCAATACGGTTGATGGAAAAAAATCCAGCTAACCAGTTGAGACCTGGTGGTTTATCTACCATTATTTACGACGTGGTTGTTTGGGATTTCTGAACCATCAACAGCATGAATCCCATGTTCCATGCAGGTCATCCACAACGATGCACGTCCCAACCTGTCTGTGCGCGATGGAACGGCGCTTTATAAGACTCCTGCTGGGCGAATGGTGGATCCACTGACAAAATTCCAGGTATGATGCAGGGTTCCAGATAAATCTGTTCAACCTATTCATCTATAAACCAAATATACCACCTGGAAAGGATCGATGGCGCTAGATGGCTAGCCACTCCCATTAGTCTTGCTTTATCATGGCACCGAAAACTAAGCCGCCTTTTGGGTCATCCTTTCCAAATCGAACCCCCACCTGGGGAAGCACTCCACTGTCTCCCTCTGACCTCCGATTTACCAGGATGATGGGCTTGGTCGTTTTCAACCATCATACGGGAAATCTTAGGTTTTCCTATGGTTTCTTTTTTCGACCATTAAGAATGGTTGTATCTATGTTGTATTATATTTTGAGGGACTATCCAATATTTAGGAATGAAATATCTACTATTCATATGTTCCTCATTTGTATCAATTTAAATTTACAGTAAAATATATAAACAGTATAAATTGTCAAGCACGTCAACCCTCTGATGTTTTTCTGGGATTTTCTTTTGTTGGGGCCTAACAAAAGTTGTTGCTTCAAACTCAAACCGGCTTCTTCCGAGGAGCCGAAGATCGCCGAGGAGATCTTGGGCAATGACCTTGACAGAAAAGATGATGTTCCATTATACTGGTTGATGCTTCAGAAATCTGGCTAAGGAGTTGAGACCTGGTAGGTTATCTACCATCATTTACATGATTTTATACATCCCAGATGGTTTAGCCGGATTTCTTACATCAACCGTACCTCCATGGAGTTTAGATCAATTAGGGGAGGAGCTTGATTTGCTCCCAGGTTTTGAAACACGCCAGTTCACATAAAACAATCTCTTCAAGAACAAAAAAAAACGGAAACCTCTCGATTTTATGAATGCGACTTAGCTACTCCCAACAATTCATGTAATATATTTAGATACTATTTACTTCCACGAAATTCTTCCATGTCTTCAAAACACTTGAAAACCCAATCATTCATATCTGCAGTGATTCCCCCGACTTGTTGACAAGCAGCACTGGAGTGTTGGGAGTGGTCGCCCCAACAGACCCATCTATTGGAGGTTCACCTCAGTAACAAACCATTGGGGCATACAGTATGGATCCAATCCACCCTGGTGGGGAAAAGTGACGGATGAAAAGGCAGAGATTCCCTTCCCAAGCTCTAAAATGTGTTCTTCCTGGTCGTGACTAGTTATACAGTGGGTGGGGAAGTTAACCTAAAGTATGTAAGTGAAGCATCATCCCTTTGGACCGTTTTCCCCTAAAAGATGACCAGGAAAATCGATACACTGTCCAATCTACTGTGTGAGACCAAGTCAAATGAATTAAAACGTTGCAGACATCCTTTCGAAAAACAAAAAATCACACCAGAACTTGAAGACAGAAGACCCAGCACACCAGAAAGCAATGCAAAAAAATCATCCAACATCCCTTCTTGCGTTGCAGCCACTCACTGAAGGAGTCGCCGTGTTCACCTTTTCCTTCCGCTCCATTGGTGGAGTCAGTGCCATGGCTGCCGCCTGGACTGGTGGAACCTGGAGGGCTGCAGCTGTAGCTGATCGCCAAGGGCCATAAGATGAACTCTTTATATAATTGATTCGGCAAACCTTTTTTATGACACTTCCAGAGCAGCACTCACCATCAACTGTTCTGTGAAGGGCTGCCTGTGGTGCCGGTGCTACTGGTGCTACTGTGCTGCCGCTTGGCGTACCTTGGAGGGATGCAAGATGGGTGTGGAGGAAGGATGTCTTAGAGATATTCATATACTATCTATCCATAAATATACCATATGCATCCATATGGATGTATAAAGATTTATGTGTATACATATGTCACTATTGTCTATGATTTATGACTTATGACTATATAATCATCCACAGTGCCTAGTCTCAGCTAGATCCTCTTCTCTGTCTACACCTATCATAATATCATAGCAATTCATCATATGTTATCCTAGATATCATCATACAATATCCAATATCTGGTCGTCGTCTAACGTTGAATGCCAGAACATTTCATCAACCAACTATGCTTGGTGATCTTGGAGAGGCATCCAGGCATCAAATTGTTGCCGGTGCAAATCCTGAGAGTCTTGGACCAGCAACTATATGCTCAAGCAAACATACCTTTATTTGATGAAATTCAACCATAACTAGTCAGTGGTTGAGCCACCCATCTGAAAAATATTAGTCAATTTAGATCATTTCCCCAGGCAGATATGATAATAAAAAATCCTTGAAACCACCACCTAGATAATAGCCGAGCTGGCAGCAAACAAAAAAAAACATCTACATGTCGGAGGCTGTGTCGCTTCATTTTTCAGCTTTTTGTTTGGATATCCGAGTTCCCGACATCTCCGAAAACACAAGGATTCTCCCCAAGGTTCATTGTGGCGACCCAAAAAGATGGACTTCCCCAAAATCCCAAGGGTTGGGGGAGTTCCTACCCACAAAAAATATCCATGTTTTAAAAGAGAAAATTTCGGGGGGGTGGGGGGCTCAACCTGATTTTGAGACCCATTCGTCTTTTTTATCCCAAAGTTCTTCTCCAACTCTAGCTGCTTTGAGCGTTCCAGAAATTTTTGACTAAGCCACTGAAAAACATCCGTGAGAGGGTTCCCGTCTCCGCCAAGGGCCTCAGAAGGATCCACCAAAATATGTGGGTATGGAAATCTCCCAAGGAAACCTCGATTTGAAAAGGGTTGTCCTACCTAGATTCTACTTGCAAAATAGGTCTAACCACTAACCTCCATCGATTTCCCAAACTGTTTCACTACTCAGATAAACTCTACACCTGACCACATGACTCAATCTTAGCTGTTTCAAATTCCAAAGTCTCTTGCAATGAGTCAGATGCGAATCTTTGAGATACCTCGACTTGAAAAGCGGATCATATAAATGTTAGTGCAGTCTGATACCAACATCTTCCTTCAATTACACAAAAAAACAACTAGATACACGTCACCACCAAAGTTGGCCGACAATCCACAAAAAAAAACGATGAAGAATCAAATAAATACACTCCTGCCAACTAACATTAATATCTCACCCATGGATAATCCCAACAAAAAAAAACACTGAAGAATGAAATATTCACCTCAAAAAAAAGGGTACCCTCCAGGGAACGATCAACGATCACATATTCCCCGCCTGCCAGGAGTTGAGAAGCGTGTCTTCATCACCGGCGGAGTTGAGAAGGCCTAAACGTGCACCATGGGTTTTTTTACCATGTCGGACATGTCCCCCTGGGGGTCCCTTAAAAAATATACCAAATGGGTGTCCCTAAGTTTGATGATTTACAAATGGGGTGTGACGAGATTGAAGGAAAAACTAAAAACATCCAGTGCTTCAAAATATCGTATCGCGTTTTGTCAAATGTGACGAGGGCACTAGTACAGTATTTAAGGACCTTTTTGTTGTTTGAAGAAGATCAACCCTATGGAGACCGATCTGCCTGCTACCCGTTCTGAGGACCCTGCGTCAGGATCTGACTTTGAGTCATTCAATTTTGCCTCAGGAAAGGCCAAGCTTTTCCCCAAGATGTCCTAGAGAGTAGCAAATACCAGTACACTTATCAAAAGATGTCCTGGTCCTAGTCAAAGTGAGTTCATAGACTCTGAAGCATTGCAAGTAAAACAAAAACCATCAATTGGGCACAAGAAATAGAGTTTCTGTTGATGGAAGAAATCCTGCACCACCCGGGATGTTTCATGGGAAAAACTTCGCAACCTATTGAGTGGTTAGCTGGATTCCATCAATAGCGATCTCATCAGCACGCCGATCCGCTGTATCCCTGTGAAAAATCTAACACTAGAAATCATCAATGAATCATGGCTCAGAAGAGTCGCTTGAATACTCCAAATGGTGACTAGCAAACAAACCTTTCCAACCAACAAAATCAAGATGTCCCACGGTATCATCACATCTGGTCCCCATCCGAACCCAATCCTGGTCCCCATCCGAACCTTCTGACGCAGTGGTGTGGCCACTGGAACAACATCTTCCACCTTTGGTCAGGTGCAGTTGCGTTGTTGAATTCCTACAAGCTCTCAAGGTTTCAAGTGATACTGGCTAGGTACAAATAGTCAGATTGTCCATCACACTTTGTCACACTTTCTTCGAACTGTTTGGGGACAAAAAGTCTAAACCCTCATGTTGGTTCATAACTTCCATACTATATCTCCTACATTGCGATCGAAATATCGTTTTCAGCACGGTTATTTACCACATGTTCATACATCGGATTGATAAGATAATTTATGAGACTAGCCAATTTTTGTACAGTAATCATCACTAGTATACCATAGGCAAATCCAAGCTACAGTGATTGGAAGTCCACAAAATTCAAGTCCACCTCCCTGGATGCTTCCACCTGCAATTTTCGAGGATTGGGGCCTTTGGGTGGTGTATCCACGATCTGCACCTTTCAGCCGCAAGAGCCGGGTTTTTAGGGTGGTTATGGTGTAGTTGTTGTATATTTGCATACTATTGGTACCACATGAAAACATACATGTATCATAGATACATATGAGTAACTAGTATGTATAGTATGATAATTCATTCATGATGTTTCATGTATATGATGCAAGTACCAACCTACTGTATTTTCCAATTCCTCCTTCCCTTTGAAATTGTGGGGATTGACCTATACCATGCGGCGAAACACAACGATTTCAAGCATTGGAGCGCTGAACAAGGTAGAACCCTGCAAATCAAGCATTCACAGGAGCCATTGGCAACCATCAACGATTACTAGATCTGAGGGTTCAGATATGTTCAGATCAGGCACTTGGCAGAAGCTGTGCCTACGAATTTCAAGGATTTTCATGTGGTCGGTCTTCGTCAAGGCGATCAAAGCATCTACACTCCATCGGTAGTTTTATGAGTGTTACGGGGAAATTGACCCTTGAGTATTCTAAATGTGGATCATTCACCATTTCGAGTGAAAAATAAGTATGGCCACTTGATTTTTTTGGTGCAAAACGATCTTGCATCAAAATTCAACAAAATCAGAGCAAAACCTCCCTTTTTTGCCGCAAGATCTTGTCACATTGGCGAGCGCTGGCTTTCGGCTGCTGGCGGAAAACGTTGACCCTGAGGGAAACGCGAAGCGCTGCATTGGGCAAAGGTGCCCCGAAGAGTATATGATTCAAGTTGGCCAAGGCGGCAGACCAAAGGATTCAATCATTCATTGCTTGCTTTCCTCTAAGATTTTTGAAAAGAATATGAGGAAGCAGCAAATTTCACAAGTCTTTTAACCCAAACTTTCGGGCCCTGAATCTATTGGCCATATACAGCAACTCTGCCCCACAGCTTGCAACACGGTTCCCTCGCTCACATGACCTCCGAAAACGCAAATCTGATGTGTCTTGTTGGGTTAATGGAGATCACGTGGCACGTGCGTACGTCGAAACAAAGGGCAAGTGCGCAGCTGGCCGGACGCAGCCTCTTCTAGATTCTAGATACAGGAAGCCCAAAGGTGGTACAGTGAACTGATATGAGGCAGTAAAAAATCGTTTCTGGAAGCCATGCCGGCCTGTACAGTAATCCCAGATAGCCTCTAGCAGCCATTGGTCCAACCTTTGTATCTTGCAAATGGCCATTAGTTCAGGTCAACTAACATAGCCCCCTGAAATTCATGATAGTAGGGAAACTACTTAACTACTTTTTTGGGAAACCTATTTAAACGGGATAACTTTCGGGTGCTAGCTGTTAGTTTCAGGGAGGGTATATGGGGATCCTTTGGATTGGATGTGTCTGGACGATCCGCGCACTTGCAGGTCCAACCTATGATACCATGGCCCAATCAGATAGGCCATCTGGATGATGCCAATTCTTCTATCAGAAATCCTTTAAGAAAAGTCTCTTCTGATTCTTGCAACGGATTCTGAAAACAAAAAAAACCTCCAGAATCTCTTGAACTCAGCTGATGGTTTTGACACAAACTGCGTTTGCATGTTTTTCAAATTAAAAAACTGCGGAAAATCTGTAGGATTCCCAAGATCCTCAGCGGGTGGCATCCCTATCCATTTGAGACGCTTCGCTTCGCTCAAAGGAGTCTTCAGCCTCAAAGGCCACCAACAAAAGGAACCTCACATATTTTGTCCATGTATTATAGGTGTATACAATCTGTATACATGTATCATTTATATATATATATATGATATATATAATATAAAAATGAATATATTCATGTATCTGTGTATGTATATATCTACAATAATAGTATGATATACATTTTGAAAAAAGTCATCAACAAAACCCGCAGGAACAAAAAATAGAGACCTCAACTTCTGGGAAAAATACGCTTCATTGAGAAAAATAGCAGGATTTCTGAACTACCAACGGTAGTATCTGATAGTGAAAATCCACCATTTTTCCCATGTTTCACATGAATCAGCCTTCACTCTCAACCTGCGACCTAAGTAGGTGAATTAGCCTTTCTTGGTCAGGTTTTTTGCCATGAAAATCCTTCATGAAATCACCATTGAAAGATACATCGGATTTGCATCTTCTGGAGGCTTCATGATTTCCAGAAAGCTTTACTGTAGGTTCCAACATGATCTCCATCACTGTTCACCTTTCATCAACCACCCACCCATCAGGCCCATCTTCACGCCTGAGAGGTGTAAGATCTTAGGCCTTGGCTGTTGGTGGTTGATATCTAGCATAACCAGTTAAGATTGGTTGGTTATCACACGATAAACAGGGGTTTTATACATCCCAGCTGTTGCTGAAATCCAGAATTTCCCCCGGTTTTTAGGCCTTTTGACATTTGATCCCTTGGGATGGTGCTTCGCTCAAAATTGACATCGCACCCTTACCCGAAAGAAACGCAAAAACTTCTCTCGTTGCTTCCATGACTTCTAAGAATTTCATGGTGACTAGGAATTATGTAATGTTTCAACACTTCTCATGAGCTGTAAACATGGGTCCTAAATGAATGGATTTTTGGATGTCAAAATGTGCCTTCAAAACCTGAGGTCTCTGGGGTCAAATCTGATGCCCGATTCCCAAGCCACTCTGAATCACGCAACTTTTTTGGGCCAAGCGACATAGCCACCATATCCTCCACTTCTAGGCTGATACCTCACCATCTTCAACAGATACACATCCAAGACTTTCCCTAGAAGTGCTGCAGTCTATCTGTTGTTTGAAAATGGTTAAAAGATGTTAAAAGCCTTTCGCTGCCAGAATATATGAGTATCAACTTTGTGAGACCACTGCCAAGTGCAACACCATTTCCAATTCCAATCAATACCAAGTTGCTGTGGAGTGTAGCCGGTGCCTGCATCAGACCATCTTACATGTTCATATCCTGTAAACGGGAACTTAATCAAATTTCATGTGTAACCGAAGAACTGTTGCATTGCACGCAATCATGCTGCGCAGTTGAATCCAATGGATGATGAATCCGATTATGCTATGGAATCCTCTTGTCCTGATCATCCAAAAAGTGAAGCCCATGCATTCCACCATGAAATAATCCCAAAGAATGTGCCAATCCACTAAAATCATGAATAATTTCCACTAAGTTTGGTGCACCATCTATCATTGTCCCACCATGTCCCATGGGATGCTCCAATGGTCCACCTAGTGAGCCGGTATAGGAGGCTGAGGACCTGAGCAAGGAACATGGCCAGTGCCATGGGTGGAAAGGGGACAAAGTTCATGGAGATGAACAGCAAGTTGTTTCATAGAAAGATCGCAACTGGAAAGTTTCCGTGCTTTTAAGTTGAACATGGGAAAACATATACGTTTTAAAGTTAAAAGATGTACGTATAGGCATGGAGAAAGAAAAACGGCAAACATTTATCGCAGCGTCTGTACGTTTGTTAGACCGCTCGTTGTAGACTGAAGCGATATCTGTCAATTGCAGACGAATGACGAAGGCAACAAGCAATCTCGAATCTATACGTGGTTTGTACGTATATGTAAACTTAAAGTGTATAATAAGCAAAATCTACACAATCAAATTATATATTCAATACATATATACTTAAGGTTATCAAAGTATATACAGTAGCACAACGGATTTCAAAAGTATGATTGCACAATAATGGTATTTCACGGTTCAAGTGCCAGCCCACTTTTTGCAGCTCAGCAGCGGTGCACCTGCAACTCACACAGCGGTTGAAGTTGTATCAGTGACTTAGGATTGGGCCTACTGAGATCTCAAAAAAAAATGGACCATGGAAGTCCAAAAAAAAACGAGAAACCAAAAACACCGCAATGTCTGCTGTGTTGTGTGTGTATAATTTCCGTACAGCAAAAAAAAACACTGAAGGTCTTAAAAGGAAAATCTTAAGAAAAAATGGGAACTTTGTGGCTTAAAAATCTAAAACCCCCGGTTAAAAGATACATGAAAATGCCACACACATCCCTCATCCACCTGAATAAACTCCCAAAGGAGGAGGTGGCGGCAGCCCTGACCTGTGCAATGGATACTGGCTGGGAGTTAGTATCTACGTGAAAACACAGAAAAAAAAAGCCAAGAAACCAACTGAATGGTCGGAAAAATGAGATGCTATTTTAGTATTTTAGTTAAATTATGTATTGTAAAAACATGATTTCACTCATTTTGGCAAGGAATCTGTCAGAAACTCAAGAAGTTCTTCAGGGTAAGGTCACCACCACTTTCTGAAGAGAACCATATGGGATGGATTTTCTCAATGTCATGGGATGCGGACATGTTTTGCTCGCATACCCTCCAAGTATAGCCAACACTTTTTCGAATCACCCAAGGCAGTGTCATCTTCAATATTTTGACCGACCATAGCAGAATCATCCAAGAGATCAGCACATTGACTTCTGTTGTCGGGATCCTAAAAAGAAATGAAATCCTTTGAGAAAAACAATTCCACTTGAGCCCAAAACCTGGCACTTTGGTTAATTTTATTCTGTTTCACCAACCTGCAATAAGCTCATCATTGGTTTACCAAGCCCTAAACGGTCCCATTAACCAACAAACTGCTGAAATTTCACTCAAGACATGGCATGCAATCAACAGATATGTGCCACACCAATGTCCTAGGGGTGTATGCCAAGTGGCTCTAACCCCTCCTTCAATGGAAGTTCCATGGCATCCTCCTCTGACACACCCCTGCCAGACATGCGAAGGCCTTCGCGAGGGTTTTTTGGACGAAATTCCATCTTCACAAATACCATGACTAAGCACTTGCGAATGCTGTCGATTTTTGTTCAGGCTTCCGATTCTGTTTGTAAATGTTGTTTTTCCATAACCTCTTACCATATCATTCAAACATGCCATCCAACAAACCTGCAACAAAACTTGCAACGATCCAACAAAAATCACAAAAAAAAAACGAAACGCCTGCGAAGCCCCTCAACTCCCACCAACCCCATTGTCAACTCCCAGATTTCCAAGTGACGCTTCTGAGATTTCCCAGAGTCTTCGGTTGGCTGTGCAAAGTTGTGCACAAAAACGAAACCTCTGCAGGGTTGGAAGCTTCAATGCTAACCATCCAAATACTCCAACCCCCAACCCCCAACCCCCTTAGCAAGGTGGCTCTCACAAGTTTCTGGGCTATAAACGAAAGTGGCTTAGTGGATTTTAGGGGTTAGCTTCACAAAACTACACCTTTTCAAAACATCTCCCTACTTTCCTTTGATCAACACGACATGTTGGAAACTGCGAACGATGTTGAACTCTGACGAATTTGAAGTGGTCAGGGCGGGAAAAAATGTGAATTTGAAATGGCAGGTTTTACCCAGAATTTGCAGCAGGAAGAACATCCTGTTTTGATGATTTCGGCCAGCCTTTGTAGACCTTTGTAGAATATACTGGTGGGAGCTCCTATTTTACAGAATATCCTTTTAAAAACCCACCAGTTCCTTTTCAAAACCCACCATTTCAGGTCTCCAGTGAAACCTGTCCCCTCCCAGCAAATCTTCACCAGCTTGCTGGGCTATCTGAGGTGCCCGACCACCAAGACATACCGCCTGCGGTGACTTTTTGTTGATACAAAATTCGTTACTTCCAAAGAGAACCCGAAAAAAAATCCTGAAATCAAACAAAGTTTGCCAAACCTCCAAATTCCTCAACAACAAAAAATGATCTTGAAAATCTGGAAAAGTGCCAAGAGTCTCCTCTTGAATGAAGCACCAAGAAAAAAGGGTGGTAACATCACTGGATGAAGAAAATTCAGAGTGAATAATGTTTGGGTATCAAATGTGAATCTTGTTCCTTCTTCCCCATCAAACGAAAAATACTACTGTATTACAGGTGCCAAACAAAAACATGCTGAAACATCACACCCACTTCCACAGGGGGTCCCCTTCCCCAAAACAAAAATAAACAACTTTCCCTGAACTAACATATCCCACCATGGGAAAAAAAAACATCTTCAAAAGTGCCGTGGGATAGGTATATGTTAGTTCCCAGCAAGGTAACCTTCCACCCCCCTTTTTTTGTGGTCCAACCAACTTTCGGGCCCCTTTGACGATGGCCATAAAATCCACCAAGTGACGACAGCCAAAGCAACCAGCAATGGCCACCATTGCGACCAGAAGCTTGGCTGTTCCGCCAAAGCTTTCAGCGGATGCTTCTGGAGGTCGTTTGGGGTGGGGGGGATCAAAAAACCCTTTCAGCTCATCGTGGGTTGGGGTTTCCCACAAAAAAGGTAGTTGAAAAAGACTTTAAGGGGTTTGATCTTGTTCCCAAAAATAGAATTATACCATATGTGACCCTTACATTACCCTTATCTTACCCTTACACCACGCCCTTATCTTACCAGATCTTACCCTTATCTTTTTGTCACCCTACCAGCCAACCAGTCTCCTTGGTGCCAACTTGAGGCTCACCCACTTGAATCTGCCCACCTGGACAGGGGAAATGATGTACTTGAAATGAGTCATATAGGGGATGACAAACTACCCAGGTATATATGGATTAATAAACCATTATAAGGATCCCGGATCCCTATTACCCAAGCAGGATTTGTATGCAAAATGCCATGAAATTTTTTATGGCTGGCCATGAAGGTTTTGTTGGAAAGCGAGCGTGTTTTTTTTCAGGGTTGCAGATTGACGGCCTAGAAGCATCCTGGGGCCACAGCACTGAAGCACACCATGTGACGTTTGATTCATCTTGGGTTATGATGGAGTCAGGTCAGAACAGACCCATATTGCTCGTAAGCCTTACATCATCATCATCAACAACAACAACAACAACAACATCATCATCATCATCATCATCATCATCATCATCATCATCATCATCAAGCCATCATCAAGCCATCACGAGACGTGTCTCAGAGCTTACTTTAAAAATCATCCAACAAAAAACATTCACTGCTTCCGCTCTGCTCCCCCGGTTGAACTTCACAGCCTTCCAGTGCCAACACTGGCAGTTGTGCTTGTGTTGTAGCCAATTTCAGGTTGGTAATCAATGCCGGCACCTTTCAACTGTCGACAAAAAAAAGGCCAAACCTTCAATTCGGAAGAAACAAAAAACGGGAAACCCCCAAATTCCCCAAACTGTCAAAAATATGTTGAGACAACTTTCTATCTTCGAATCATTCTATGAATCATTCATAAAGTTACCACAATTTGAAAAAATAATGTGAAGGCCCAAAAAATCTTAAAGTTTACAGAATCCTTGAAAAAAAATAATAAAATCCTAAGCCACCTGAACCGAAAAATCGGATTTTCCCCGAGTCTAAGACCCACCTGTTTTCCCCTCTTTTTTTCGTTTTCGGCCGAGAGGTCGTCGCGCCTTCAATTTCGACCTCAAGATTGAAGGGTCGGAACCTCAGTCCGGGAACACCATGGGCACGGGGTTCCAGTTACTATCCCCCATTTTTATTTGGCTATAAAAAAAAACAACACCACTTTTCATGGGTTTTTTTGGTGTTTCACCCTGGTTTTTTGGCGTATATAAAATATAATAACTGGAAGGGAATCTCGGAATTCAACATTTAAAAACCATTTTAAAAACATTTACAACTTGGATAAAAGCTTTCCAAACATCTGCTGGACCGAGCACGGTCCAATCTTGTTTTTATGCCGGTTATGCAGCTGCAACGATTTTAATGTACCGATAACTTGTTTTCTGCCACCAACCCACAAGTGGGACATGCAAGCTTCGAGCTGTCCACTACAGGTGGCGGATCCAAATCCAGGCATACCACTTGTGGAAGATTTGTCTACAGCCAACCCCATTCCTCATCAATTTTTTTGTTGTTCATTACTATAAACTCACTGGACCCCGAAAGGTTTGCCTGGAAAGCTTTGAAAACATTTGGATTTGAGCTGACAGACGGCGGTCCATCTGAAACCGAAGAGTGCCCTTGATATCCCTGGATGCTGTTAAGGGAATCGAGTGCAGTAGATTAACGGAGCCTCCTTCACGGTTGCGCTACCATCTCCTTCTCGCCTTGTTTGGACGAGAATGGCCACAATGGATGAGCCGCAAAGGTAATCATGCGACAAAAGATGAGTAGCAGCGCCACTCCTGTGGCACAGGGGAAAAGGGCATAAACGTAGCTGGGCGTGGAAATGCCTGTAGACACCACCTTCTCCACATAAAGGGCGCACAAGGCACCCGCCGGTGGAAAGTAGCCACTGCGCGGGTTCACCATCATTGAGTAGGTGGCCACCGCCATGGCACAGGCCCGCAAGACACCAGGGCTACCACCAAGGAGCCGTGCCAAAAGCACAGTCAAGAAGCAGGCACCAGCCACACCAATGCATGCTGGGACAATCTTCTTACGCATATCTGTCCAATTCAATGTCCTACCTTCTTTGGCAGCTGCAACTGCATCAGCGGAGAAGATCAGGGTTACTGCGCCCAAAGGAGGTACCCAAAGTTGACGATGAAGGTAGAATTGCAGAGTCGACCTGAGATGTGAGATGAACGAACCGAAAGAACCGAAAAAAAAAAATCCCTGTCTAAAGCTGGTCATGTTTTTGGTTGAGTACAGGATGCGATCTCCAAGTGGATCTTTCCGAAAATAGTGGTACCCTCAAATCATCCCTGATAAAAACCATCCATTTTGGGGTACCCCTATTTTTGGAAACACCCAAGTATCTGTGTGTTCATCAAAGAATTGAAGTGTTCAACACCACTTTTCCGGTTGAAACTCCACATCTTTGTGGCAATCAACTCGGCAGCCGAGTTGAAACCTCCTTTCCCTTGGATCATTGTAACCCTTAATAACCGTAAAAACCAAGACATCCGAAGATAGGAATGTTGCGTTTTAAGAAAACTCATTTCTTCCATTTCCTTCTTTCAGGTTCTTGGAAAAACCGCTTCCCAACCTTCATGGTTTTGGGTGCATCATTTCTTGATCCATGTGACATGGCATAGGTCGCCAGCCCCGCCACCATGGCAGTAAAGAGCGCCTCTGCATGTTTTCCCCCAAAATCTCGAGGCGCCACATACTTCTCCGGTACCGCCGCACGGCCGGTGAGGCCGAACTGGGCATTGGAATTGCCAAAGGTTGGTGGCATGTGATTTTGAATACCACTAGGTGATGATGTCACCAAAGGTTGGTTGCGTGTATAGCTAAAAGCTCGGGGAGGTAACAAGCAAGAAAGCACCGTAGCAAACAAAGCAGCTACGCGGCGGACACGGCTGCTGGGTGTCTTTGACATTTCACAGCCACCTCAGGCAACCGGCAGTGAGAAGGCACTTACAAGTTGAGCCCAAATGCTTCGATGTGGTTGTTTGACAATCACCATACACTCCTACCATTTCCGCCCATCATCATGGTGGTTCAGTGAAAAATGGGTCAGTCTCTCCAATAGGATCGTTGCCTTTCAAATGCACAGCCATTTTCCACTTCCATGTGAAACAGGAGATCCCCGACTGCCGACTGGATCGTTCGGTGTGAAGGCCTGAGGTCCATGACGGCGACAGCATGACTGACGTCATTCGGAACCTTCAGGTAGGTTTCCCATTTGTTGTGTGATTTCAGGAAGTCTCCTAATACTATGGATATATAATATATAATATCTGAATCTACGTGTATATACATATATATATATATACGTACATGTATACGTACACGTATGCAAAGATGTTTATTGTATGTATAGACGTATATTATATGCACACGTACAAAAACACTATATACCAAGAGAGACAATAAAGCATGGTCATCCCACCTTTGATAGAAATCCTTATATTGGTATATAAACCCCTACTATTGGGTTGATGACCACCCCTATTATATGGAAATATTGGGAGTTTAGACCCTAGCACATATCACCTTTAAGTTGATTTTTCACGACTTGAATGACCCACCCTTTCAGATCCACATCGGCTGGGCATCCCCCAACTGTGAGAATGCAACCTCCACCCACGCTGGGGCTCAAATGCACCTCAAAAGCTCATCACCACCACCCCAAGAACGACAAGACAAGAACAAGAATCAACAACAACAACAACAACAACAACAACAACAACAACAACAACAACAACAACAACAACAACAACAACAACAACGACAACACAAAGGAAGAAGAAGCAGAAGACTAAAGCGTCTGGTCATTGTCACAATCACAATTGTGAGTTCAATCCAAATCTGGGGCAAACACCCAAAAAAATCATGCTCAGAAAGGTGAAAACAACAAACATCCTGTGAATACAAAGACCATTGAAGTGAGTTGCAACTATCATCAAACTGTTGGTGTCAAAGATTGAAGTTTGAAGCCAGAATTCTGGTGGACAGTGGCAGCAGTCGCACCCAACCCTCTGCCCAACCCAAACCTGAGCGTCCAAGTCATTCGCATCAGGACCTTAGGGGAACGAACAAAACATCTGAATTTCATCTCTCTGAGTTTTATTCAGGCATCGCAATGGTGAGAAATAGCTTTAAAATGGTTTAAAGGGTTAAAGTTCATATCATGTATCATGATGAGATGATTCTTGAAAAACTATAATCTAACGCTGAAGAGATGTGAAGAGAAGTTGGTTGCATCTCAGAACACTTCAGACTTATAACTTCTCCCCGCTAGCAAAAAAACTTCGCTACGGCATCAATATTTTGTCCACTAAGGCAACTGTGATCCTGCCCATGGCCGCCAACTCCCTGGAATGCATTGTAGAATACCTGTTTCTTGGAAACAATCCACTGACTTAAAAATGTAGGATTATGTTTTGAAGATTGTGATGAAATTCTGACTTTCCAGGCATTTCGTCCAGGCTAAAACAATCCACCAAGTAGCCTTCCTTAATCTCAGACACTGGCACCCCGATGGTCTTGGCAATAGCATCTGCATACCTGCAGCAAAAAAGAGGGGGCCTTCTCGATCTGGCAGTAATAAGTGATAAAAGATGGAAGTCAACTGAACCAAAAGTGATGTCACGTTGCAAAATGTTGCAGAGTTAGTGGTTGACCATAAAATGTTCCAGTAGTACTAGTTGACCACCATGAAATGTTGCAAGATTATTCATGATGATTTCAGGTAGACCCTTTGAATTAATACTCACGAAGTGCGAATGAGAATCGTCACTTAGCTTCTGGTCTACTTTGGGAGTACTTTTCGGCACGTCTTCATCATGTGACGCATGCTGTGTCTACCTATTTACCATAGTGCTTACTTGGAATAGTTCAAAATGCTGGATGAAGAAAAGAAATGTATACGTTGCAGCCAAGTATGTTCCATCAATAAAACATAATAAAACCATCCTTTCAAATTGGCAAGCTGATGAACCCTTAAAAATCCTGTCTGCTTGAGGATTGTCCTCCTTTCCTCACATGTTTGATGTATTCCTTTGTCATGACTCTGTGAGCCATCTGGTCATATGACTCATATGACTCATAAGTACTCTTTACCGACCCAAGTTCGAAATGTTGGAATGTAACTGAGAAACCAAGAGACCTTCCCTCAAGGACGTGCTTGTCCTAGGAAGTGACCCCGACAATCCAACAACCCAACAAGATCCGACCACAACAAAACTAAGATATTTGAACCACATTGGGATTGAATTAAGTGATGCATCATGATTCATGATACATGATTCATGATGCCTTCTCTGTTTTTAATCACAACATCATCAATCCACAATGATCTACACAGCAATGACGTGGTCCAAATTATTTGAAATACCATCCTATGCCATCTTAAGACCAAGTTTCCGGGACGGCCAGTGCTTGCACGTTCAGCCCCACCAGTGGGATTTCAATCTCTGCCATATTTGCCGAATCCTCACCTGCTGATGCTGCCGGTATGTCCATAGCAGCTCCTTGGAGATTGAAAACTTCGACAGCATGATCACATCATTGAAGTCTATTGGATCAAAACACATCTAGAATCCTGTTGGATCAGAATATTTCTATGACATTTAATAACCTATAGAAATCACAAAGGTACAATGACATTGGAGCAAGCTTTGCTGGCACTTCATCACTGGCCAACACGAATTTTCCGCTGAGCATCCGGTTTTGCTGATGTTGCTCTGAGTGAGATTGTTGACCCAAACTTCCACGGAGGGAGCAACAGTACCACTAGTGGAAGAGCCTCTGCACTCTTTCGGTCCTGGCCGCTGGTATGTATACCACCTGGAAAGTAGATGGCGCAACTCCCATGTATTGGTTTTCTCATGGCCCCTTTCTAAGCCACCTTTTGGGAGTGGCTAGCCATCTACTTTCACTATGGTATAACACCCACGATGATGATGTTGGTTTTGTCAGGGGAAGCAGTCTCTCAACCACCAAATTGTGGAAGTCTTCCAAATCCTGAGCCTCTTTGATCTTGATGGAAGCAAAGTATACATAATGTATAGATACATGTATATATATATATGTATGTATATATATATATTATATACAAAGAGATGTATACATATAGAGATATATACATATATGAATCCAAAATGTGAAGATCGGATGCCTTTTGGCATTTGCACAGTACATGCCTTAGCGAATTCAAATGAATTTGCAACTGTGAAGCAGTTCAAATCTACACGTGGCATAATAGCATCAAAAAAAATCAGAAAAATATTGATTGATGCAAATGAATATAAAATATTGAAAGTCTTGGAAGGATTCCGCATGCCCCCGAAAACTCAGCATTTGAACTCTATGCCAAATTTGACCACCCCAAGCGAAATTTTCATGGGGCTCGGCGTCCTGAAATCACCTCGTAATCTTCAGCGATTACTCGTTGGGAGTCAGTCCCTGCAATTAAGCAACCACCATCTGGCCAAAAGGCAAATTTTTCACCTTGGACGGACCCAAAAGTCCCAAAAGTTGGGTCCAAAATTGAAAGTTTGGATGATTTTTGGATTTTGATTGAAAGTTTTTGCGGATTTTTTTGGTTTTTTTTTGGTTGAGGAATACGTAGTCCAGGAAGGGTTTGAAACTAGAAACAAGATTCTTGTACTGGTATAAATGGCACAACTGGATGTGAATGTAAGGTTGTTCTTTGCAGGCAACTTGGGCCCTACTGTAGGTGTACAAAGAACCCACAACAACCGCGTCTTGCAAAGAAACAAGCATATGCAGCATATCCATGATCTTCGGTGAGTCAGCACCGTCGCTCCCTACGAGTTGCATCCTTTTCCACGGGTCACCATCGGTCGCCAATGAGTGAAACTCCCGAAATGCTACAGCTTTGACCAAGGGCGACACATGCCTTGATTACTCTCACTCCTGGTCACCTCAACCAAACTGTAGAAAACAAGTGGCTCTATAAGAAGCCAGAAAGGATGAAGCAAACAAGGCTCTACAAGATCTGACCTCTAGACTCTATGACAGAAAATAGTCATAAGGACCGTGTTCGTCCGTGGCACTTACTCGTTCTGGTCTGCTTCCACTTCCCATGCTGGAAAGAGGAAGGTTCTGACAACACAACGGGCTAGAAAAGCACAATACGATTTCGGTGACAAGTGACATTCTGACTTGCAACGCCTGGGCAACATAAAAAGGGCTCGCCTCCTGTTGGATGTATATGTCAATTTGAAAGACGGGAAGGGCCAGTTACGCTTCCTTCTTGATAGCCTCACAGCACAATCCCGCAAAGCATCATGATGTTCACGCAGTGCGACGCGTGGCATCACCCTGAATGAACATCACGCTGCTTTATCACAAACAGCTTGGCTAGCCTGACCACACTCTCGATGCACACATGAACTCACAGAAACTGTTGCTGTCAAGGAGACTCTGCTGATTCTCATGACTTCTAAGGAAAACACGCAGAAACCGTGAGGCCAGCACTTTCTTTAGATTAAATCGTCGCTGTGGGTCAAACCCGCCAATGCCATCCTGCGCCAACTGTCATGCGCCAACTGTCATGCAAACTCAACCCGTGTCCAAGTGTGTGCTAGGTGCATTGGCTTACCCAAAGGGCAAGGCAGAGGAACATGGGCACAAATGCCACACCACCGTGCAGGAAGACCGCCCTCTTCTTTTGCAGGAGAGCTTGTAGCTGTTGAACCGTGTCATTCAATGGGATGAAGACATCTGCATCAGGGCCAGCGAGTTTCAGCGGAAGAAAACATGTGGCTCACTGATTTCGTCTTCATTGGCGTCCGTTGCGAGGGATTGCAAGTGCATAGGTAATAGGTGGTACAATGATACCACATTTCACCAATACACTCGCAATCCCTAGCAGCTCGCAAGTTGTTTCACTGCCATCTTTCGCACTGAGTTGGTTTCTCGGCTTGAGCCAAAAGGCACTCCCAGCGTTCGATATCTGCTCGGATCCGGATTGTGAAGGCTCCCAGTACATAAATAGGGATTGCCTTCTCAATGTCGTTATGGCTCAAAAAAAACCTTTGTAAGAGGTGGGGTTGTTCGATGAGAAAAGGCAAATGTCAAATTTCAAACCTGCTTTGCATGCTCTCGTCCGTCCAACCCCATACAAAACCAGAAAACAGGTGGAACAGGGTGGAACCTTTGAGGAATCCCTTGTTGTTGCTCCTTCATCCCTTGGGAGTTTCCTCTGTTTCTCCCGAACCTCCCGAAATTCCTCAAAAATGTTGGGAGGGTTTTGTTTAGCAAAACTTCTCCCCACTCAATCCAATCTTTTTGGGACAAGGTGAGCCCCCTACCAGTTTTTTTGGTACATAGGGGTTCCTAGCTTCCTTCTTTTCTTTTCGGAGCCCA
>DF244378.1:4794-30393 GCA_000507305.1 Breviolum minutum Mf 1.05b.01 | reverse complement strand
CAATACACTGTACTGTACCTCCAAAAGAAAAACACCCCCCACCCACCACCACCACCACCACCACCACCACAAGCACAAGCACAAGCACCACGACCACCACGACCACCCCACATCCAAAAGGTCTCGGGCTCGATTCCCCCTGGGTCCTCTCCGGTGCTGCTGTTCTTGTTGGCTGTTAGCTGTGAGCTGTTGGCTTCCTGCTGTTGCCGCTGCTTGTGCTGCTGCTCTTGTTGCTGTTGTTCTTGTTCTTGTTCTTGTTGTTCTTCTTGTTGTTCTTCTTCTTGTTGTTGTTGTTGTTGTTGTTGTTGCTGTTGTTGTTGTTGTTGTTGTTGTTGTTGTTGTTGTCGGTTGTTGTCGGTTGTTGTCGAGTGTTGTCGGTTGTTGTTGTTGTTGCTGTTGTTATTGCTGCTGTTGGTTGTTGCTGCTGTTGCTGTTGCTTTTGGTGGTGCTTCTCGCCATGCTGCTGGCAATGGAGAGAATGGTGCTGTTGTTGCTGCTGCTGCTTTTGGTGGTGCTTCTGGCCACGCTGCTTGCAATCTCAAGCCCAGCAAAGGCCGGCGGCATTAGCCGGAGGCTGATAAATATGCAACAATAGACATGCAATGTGGGCACTTCCAATCTGCTTTTCCACCTGTTGATGCCTTCCATGCTGAGGTCTTAGCACTTCGTATCTCTGAATCCAGTGCGTGGCCACTGGATGGCCGAAATAGTCCTGCCCAAATGAACAACGTCACAAAGTTGCTTGCGTTTTTTTGCTTCCAAACAACTCGCTATGCATGAGAATGGTCAGCACGACAAGCCAAACCAATGGTCAAAAAGCTTAAACGGGATAGCATGATTTGATGCAAGCCCACGCCTGATATTGCAGCTTTACAGAATAAGCTCCGCCATCAACCAGCTTGTGCTCCGTTGTGCCGTTGACAAATGTGGAAGTGATGTTCCGGATTGCAGCTAAGCCACAGGCAAAGGCAGTCCATGAAAGTGTGAAGATGGAAACATTAGAATTAGAAAATTAGAATGAATTGAAACTTTCTCACTCACAACTTCCTGCTTTGTGCAATGTCCAGAGCTGGGATTCAAACGTGAGGCTCCAAGTCGGACGTCATTCCACAGCGTCAAATCGAAGGCAGAAATCTGTATCTGATTTATGATGGGCGCGTTCCAGGAATCAGGAAACTTGATGATGTGCGGCGAATATGGGTCCTGCAAAGCAGAATTGGTTTTGTAAACACCAGAACTGGACATAGACTATCACTAAGCTTGAAAAATAAGCTCTCCCAGCCTCAGTACCATCGATTCGCTCGAAAGTAAGCCTGAGTTTGCGCGGCTGTTGACAAATGTTGCCGGAACATGCCAGAACCAAACCATGTTTGCTTGCAAAAACACTTGCTTTTTGTTGGGCTCCCTTGGCTGCCGACGTAGGCGTGTCTGTCAAAGCAAATTCTGGAAAGAGAATGTCCTTGGATCTGCTTCTCGCTCGACAGCAAAATACCAATCAAAAGAGGTCAAATATTGGAAGATGAATTGACAGGCTGATTGAAAAGTGTGAACAGGAGGAAAAAGACAAAGGGTGTCTGAGACCGCTTGCAAGTTGCAAGTTTGCTCTTGAGATGACTACTACGTCACTAGGGACCACACCATCATGATGTTTTGGAAAGTCCGTTTGGGCTCCGTATAGCCATCTATGAATGGCGTCAGCCGAACCAGTGGGTCCTGCAGCAGCGAACGTGTGTTCACCGTCCAAAGTCGACGCCACCAACCCTTGGATCCTCTTCCATGATGTCAAAAGGATCATTGGCAAATTCCATGATCAAAGGCCTTGCAACTCATCTTGAATGGTTGCAAGCACGAGAATAATGTGCTTGTCATTGAGTTTCCAGCGGCACTGTGGCACCGTCCACGGGGACTGTTGCTTGACCCACTTGATTGCCTCCCCAGCATATTGCCTGCTGCGGAACTTGCAACCAAACATATGCGACCTAGTGTGCACTTCAGCATGCGAAAAGTGCAGAGCTCTGTTTCACGGAAGTATTTGCGTTCATTTGTGACATCTGTTGATCCAAAATGGCTCCCATTCCACTGCGTCCACAGTCAGTGGTCTGCCTTCTTGTTGACATCAAGCACACAAGCATGAGTGCCACCAGAGGCTAACGCAGTGGCATTCCCAGGAGTTTGGAAGTTCAAGCCTGAAAATAAGGGACATCATCTCAGATATCTCCATATGTGAGGTGCGCGGGCAGAAGTTCAGCTCTCTTAGTAACTGCAAGATTGATGCAACTAATACGCTCGGTCCCAGGCCATATTGGGTCACACGGCCCCAGCACCAAACATTCATCCCCAGTGTAAGGCCACAAGTGTGGAAGTTTCCTGCAGATATGCTGCTGAAGGTCTCCTGCACCGCTTTCAGACTCGTCTCGAACAGCTTAGAAAACACTAGTATCCATTCCATTCCAACATTATTCTGTTGTCAGTGTTGGCTTCAAATCCAAAAATGTCTGTGCCAAAGAAAGAATTTGCAGGGTGACTTTGAAAGAAACCTACTGCTTTCCACACAGTTGTCGACAGTAACATGAATGCTTCAAGTGGAAACTAAACTCGTTCGCACGCCGTCCTGGGTGCCTGTCCGTCCCTGCTCCTTCAAACCAGGCAACTGCATTGCAAGCGGCAATCATTACACAATCAAAATACGAAGGAGTGGCCAACAAGTATCAGCAAGGCACCTTCAACGACTTGTGAAGCGAAAACAAAAAAAAGGGAAGAATTGTGAATGTTTTGAGGATGTATTCAAGGCACTTGAAGTCAAATCGAAGTCTCCTTTCCGGGTACTTGAAGCTGTTGGTTGGCGTCATCTCCCCAGCATACCACGTTGTCCTGCTGTACTAGATCGGACAATATACCTCTTACTCTTTGCACTTTGTAGACTTCCTCCGTGGCCTTCAAAGTGACCCACTGGTACCCATACTCAGCTCTGGCAGTTGCGACTCTGTCCTCCTGGCGTCTGCTTAAGGCTTGCACTGCACTTTCCTCTAAGAGGCCACAGCAGTGGCGATCACCGCAAGCCACTTCCTGCAGATCCGACGCTGCGACACACTCTGGGCAAACTTGATCACCAATCACAAAGACTACAATGATCATAAATGATTAAATATTTGTATACACATAATTAATCAAACAAGAAAAGCAAGTACGGATAAAACATGACTGTGGCAAACCACCTTTCTGTCTTTTTGGTTGGTGAAAGAATCGTTGCAGGCTAGTCAGTAGCCTGCAGCTTTCCCCGAATCAAACAATGGATGCCAAAACTCTAGGAGATGATATTACAATATGTTTTCATCCATAGAGGGATCATTTTTGACTTCACGACCGCTGTGCGTGGTCGTTGGCAAAAGACACATGGGCAACTCCGGAGAACTTCTGACAGTAACAATACGACTTGCAAAGTTTGCACACGAACAATCTGGACTGACCGAAGATGTTCATTGGACCACATCTATTTGCGTCTTCTGACGTAAAGGTGTGAGAGACTGCTAAGAACTTGCCATGGAGGACTTATGATCTCACGTGTGTTAACATGGACTCGGCTGGCCAAACAGGTCTGCGGGCCAGTGAGGCAGTGGTCCAGGAATTCTCCGGAGGACACATTACTCACATTGCCTTTCACGTAGCAGTGAGCGGTTTTGCTGTTTAGCATCCTGTGACTCTCAGCGGCTGCTGAGCACACATACAAATATGTCTGTCTATATGTATAGAATAACAGTATATACACTATATTATATAGTAGTATTAAATTATATTAAAATCATGTTGTCATGTATATTTATCGCGCTTGACAACCAAAATCATCCACCACTAGAAGCAAAGGTGCGCAAAATGTTGGAAGAGGACATGCATAAGGGTTGGCACCATGCTCAGCAAGCATTCTTTGTGCTTCTTGACATGTGTAAACCATTGTAAACCCTGATGAACTTTGAGAAAAATGTACCACGAGCCACCGTCTCCCTCCATATCGACTTCGGGCTCCTGCCACACAACATCTGAATTGTCGAGGTACGGGACTGCCTTTCTGTCATAACCTGTTCAAGTCAGGCCACTGGGGAAATCAGAAAGCAAAACAAAAATCCAGTCTCGCGAGCGGGCCTTGTTTCCCCCAGCATAGAATGCTTCCTGTTGTGTTGACTGCACAGGTAGAAACGGTTCCTGCATCTACTTGGCTCCAAGTGTTGCCAGCCGGGACCTTGGTGAAGCGTCCAAATGAAGGCGAAAGCACTTGATGCTGTGAGCAAATGACCTAGGACCTATGTCATGTATCTATGTATCTCAGTATCTCTATGTATCTATGCATCCTATAAGTATAACATCATGCAGCAATCTCCGTGCAGGTTTGTACGTCTGCCTCCCCAAGTGTACGCATGTCATGTATCTATGTATCTATGTACAAGGTACCGGTGTATCACCCTTCAATTTCTCGACAACGCTTTTCCTGCGAGAGCAATTTCCATTTTATTCCCTTGTCTCCACGCTGGATACCCAGCGCCTTCGACAGCGCCTTCGACTTCTGACATCTTGTGTCAAGATACCCCGAGTGTGTCATCGATGGGGCTTCCCCAGCACAGCAAATCTGCTGTGTCGGTAATACCACAAGTGTGTGCCTGACATGTGGAAAGGGCCAAAGACCGGGAGAAAGCTTCAAGGCAATTTTCGAGCAAAGAGCTGTGCAATTTTGGCCTCCCCAAGTGACAATTGTTGGAAGCCTAGGCAATCCGGGTAGTCTCTGCAAGAAATTCAACTTGTGTCGAAACTGATATCCTGATCTGTGATCGCAGGCTGTATCCAGCAGGGACATCGCATTGACCCTCTCTTTGTCGGCCCCAACACAATGTCTGACCTCAGCTTTGTTGAGCAGGCCCCCCACTCTTGATGAAGTGGATCTCACTTTGCAATTCTCTACGCTGGGAGCGGATGAACTAGCTATACTGTATACTGATGAGTATTTTGAATTGGCCTACTGTGATGATAATACAAAGTCAGACAAAAGCAAGGAGGCACCACAAGTGTTCTCCTATTTGGACAAAGTGGCTACCATTGGTGATACCACAGGAGTGCGATATGCCAGCCCTCACATAGGTCCACAAATAGCCTGCCGGCACATAGACCTGCCCCCAAAGCATGGTGGTATCCAAGCACTACCCAATATATCTTGAAGACCTTGAATGTATGGGGCCAAACAAGTGCTATTTTCGTGGTCTTTACACCTTGCAGCAGAGGATGACAGTCTCCTGTGCAACGCTCTTTTTGGTCTTGCTGGTGGCAACACTGACACTTGTTCCTTTCAACGGCATCATGAGGAGGTGCAGTTGGCAAGAGTCTTTGTGAATATTCAAAATGCGGTGAAACGATCTGCCTGACACGTCTTTGTGTCAGTTCAGGCTTCACGCAGAAACCTTCTTGGAGACATTCTCATCAACCAGCTGAAACGCTCTCAGTAGCTCTTCACCAGCAACCAGGTCATCTGTAAATTTGACAGCATCCACGATCTTGTCGATGTTGACCTGCATTGCAACCACGCACATGTGCAAGATACACTCATCTGGTGACTTTCTGAAGAGCCTACGGAACACTGGATAAAGTCCATGAAAATGACAAGAGGAAATTCGAAGGATTTAGAAACTTTGAAACATTATAAGTCTGTACGAGTCAGGAAGCATATGGAACCACCAGAACAGTCAGAAATGTCCAGAAACACCCTCTGAAGTATGGCCGGGGCGCCTGGAGCAGATTTCCTACCAAAGAGTTCAGGGCTTGGAAACTCCAGCGCACCTGGTCTCTCGAGACGAAACCGTTGGTGCCAACATATCGGAAGAAGCCAGACAAGGCGTTCCGATGGGCCCAGACCTGCCAAGGATGACTACTTCGAATTTCTGTTTCAGTGAGATCCCGGTCTTTGGTCGCCTCTCAAAATGTCTGTAATCTTCCTTGATGCCTCCTTGTGCAGTCTGGATGATCAACTGCTTCTGTTTTCAACATATTGATCCTCTATGATCCTACTCATCAACGATTCATCCACTCATTTTCATTCACACCAGCTATGCTTGGCTTGCCTGAAAGCACAGGAGGTCCAGCATCGCTTGATGCGTCAGCGAGCGCGGATCTTGAAAGTCGAACAGGCTCAGAAACTCCAAGTAGTTCAGCTTTCCTGCGTCAGCAAACTCTATTAATTCTGAAGCTTGGCACCCTGATAATAATTGTGTCACAGCAAAGGTAAAAGTCTTACTTTGTGCAAAGCTTACACAGTTGCGTGGCAGTACCCATCTTGCTCTTCATCTGGATGAACAGGCGGCAGTACCACCGTCAAAAGCAACGAACTGAGTTATACCTAGACCTACTACAATTTGTTGGAAACGCGATTGAAGACTCAGCACTTTCATCAAATGCACCTGACCCCGTGCTGTCAGCCATTCGCAACAAGCCACGCAGATCCTCCTCTACATCTGGGTCCACCTAGATCTTGCTGCCGGCTCAAACTACGAAGTGCATCACAAGCCGAACAAAGCCAAGTTGAGCAAGTAGATTTCTCCGTTAGTCCCTTGCAATTCCCCTTGGCCGGCTTGGCCGTTACACCTTCGAATCCTTTTCTACTGAACAAATATTCGGAGTCTAGCCTGGGAGCATGACCGTTCCATTCAGATCCTTTTCCACGGATTCCTTCTATTCACCGTTTCAAAGTGGCATCTCATCCTGCCTGGTGACGGGTTGCCTGAGCCAGCTGCTTTTTCAAAGCAGTGAAACCTTCATCGATGGAGACGAAACCTCATGTAGTGCAACAGAACTTTCAAGAACACCAAAACCAACTTTCAAACAATCCGTGCTGTCAACGAAGCATCGTGGATCATGACATCAAGACTCTCATGAACCATGAGCAGCCAAGCTTCCATCTCTATCTTCGTCGGCTACGTCAAAGAATGCCATCCTTGGAGAGATCAACTGCAAGGTTTCCTACTGAAATTGAAACACTACAATGTATCTGCACCCCAAGTGTTGTTGGTGCAGCGCTAATACCTCACTCGAGATCGATATTTCTCTGATATGTATGTCTAATACTACTAAGCAGGACATAGATTAATAGATAGATATGTATGTAGAGATAAGAGCACTTGCAGCTGCCACGGTGTCAATTTGGTTCCTTCAATCAACTCGATCTCAAAATCTCTTGGCCTTCACACAAGGGGTTTACCTCAGTTTACCCAGTTTGCTTTTTAAAGCATGGGCCAAGATGCAGCGTATCAGCCGAAGCAGCTCCCAGACTGCTAAGCCTTTGCGTTGTGAAATCAACACTGCGATCACTCACTCAATTTCAAGCAGTGTGGCCACCTGATTCCACACAAAAAAATCTAGAAATCGACTCAATGTGGCAAGAGCAACCTCTGTCGCCATCGCCGCTTGCTTCCACCCAATAACCTTGAAACCTGGCAAGCGAGATCAAGATGACGGCCTTCTAGTTGTGCATGCACACCTGCGGAGATTGAGACAGCAACTGTTGGGAATTTTGGACAGTTGCTGGCTATGTTTGGCAAAGTTTTTCCTGGAACCTTGTCCTACGTGGCCGTTGGATTCCAATGGCCCCAGCAACTCCTTGCAAAACATGTCTGGCGCCTGCTGCACACTTCCACGCAGATAAGAATTCTGCGATATCAATGGTATCGCCAGCTTTCCCAATGTGAGCTTCCAAGCTGCGGCGCACAGCCGCTATTTCTGGACCTGCAAAACATGCAGAGATCAACTCGTCAACGTGAGATCAATGTGACTCGTGTCAACTCTGTCAACTCATAATGAGTTCCCAAATTCATGAGGCAAACCTTGCATAGCAAATGCTTCTTGCTCTGAGCAGCCTGCCTGACACCCCATTTCTTCGCAAAATCTCGTCAAAGCCTTTGAATCCAAAAAGCAAACACCATATAGAAAACAAGCTGGTGACAGTTTTCTCTTCCAAAATCACTTTCTTTATGCTGAATATTGAGGCACCTACCATCCAACAGTTCTTGGGGAGGAGCTGCTCGCTGGCCTGCCTGAAAACTTCAAGGAAAAACAAAATGTCAGGTCAATGAGTCCTTGTACATGCCTGCCACACAAGACAAGAAGTGACATGGACACACATGAAAGGGCTTGACCCTGTCTTCATAGAGCAAAATCTCAAACAACAAGGAAACCTTTTAATGTATTGGATTGGCTGGGATGCTCCCACAATCTCCAACAAGCCTAGGAGTGGATCCAAAATCAAGGTACTCACCCTAGTCACCGTCACTGACCAGTGCCAGATGCGAAATGCGGGAGAATCATTGTGTATCTGCTTCAAATCAAAGTCTGGTGAATTCTTTAAGACAGTGACATACAACGAAACATCGAATGTTCTGTATTGTTTATATATATATATATATACATGTGAATTACATGTATGTATAACACTATACAGTGTCAGTACTATATCAGTGATTGTATAGACTCATGTAACCATTCATGTAACAAATGTAGACGATAGTTCCTAAACGACTGCGCTTGGCCTGGCAAAGTTTGCCCACCAGATGCTGCAAGGACTCATCAGCTTGCATCATCTGGAAGTATATAGAAGCTAAAACACTGCTGGCTAATTCGCTCTCCACTACCTGAAGATGAAAGAGAAATGGACAAAATGGACAGATTACGAAAGTCAACTTAAATGATTCCAAACGACAAACCGCGGAAGGAACAGCTAAATGAGCAATCCGAGCCTGGGACGCAATCTTGAAGGCAAATCGATTCAACGTCTCCATGTAGCGTATGTTGTTAACAGAAGCGCCTCCCACTAGGCGAGCCAACAAAATCCAGTCGATTGAAGGTAAATTCGTCGTCTTTTTGCAAATTCGCTTCCAGGCAGACAAAGAGATCACACCCGTCAACTGGGGGTCCTCACCTTGCATTTGGTCACTTGGCTTGGGATATTTTTTCAATAATTTTTCATGTGTTGGATAAAGCCAGTCTTTTATGGGTTTCCGTTACACAGCAGGATAGCGCAGGATAGGGGGACAGGCAAATCGTCACATGTCCAGCTCAAGCCTAGCAATTTGAAGAACTACACTCATCTCACCTGTCAAAGAAAGAAGTGGGCACTACACTGTGAATCTGACATTGTGTTGGAACAAAGGTCCATCCTTTAGATCAGCTTCGCCACAGACGCATGCTTGCCAAAGTGGGACCCGCCATTCTGCAAGAAGTCCCATGGATTGTTGTAAGAGATCAGAGATTAGCTCGTCGTCAACTGCAAAACAGGGATGCAATGTCCAGGCTCAGTGACTCTCGATTCAAATTGATGCCCTTGCAACACTCACTACTGACTGTACACTTCAGTACTTCAATCATGCTCTGCATCTATATAGTCATGAGTTATGTCTGTCATGGGCCTTCCTCCCTTTTCAAACCGGAACGTGGTCTCAGGTTTGCTGAGCGGGATAAGACCTTCCAAGATGGGCAAATGCCAAGATCATAGCCTTGGTCAAAGGCATGATAGCCATACAAATGGACGAGTGCAAAAGGCATATCTCAAGTTTTTTTTACAGAAGCAACCATAAATCGTCAAACTCTGGGAGCTACAAGCTCTAAATGCTTCGAAATAGCACACAACGCGGAGCATTTTACTTGATGCAGCACTGATGAGTATTGCTCCAGCTCTGTTTCGGCGACCCCTGAGC
This sequence comes from Breviolum minutum Mf 1.05b.01, assembly GCA_000507305.1. Classification (NCBI taxonomy): domain Eukaryota; class Dinophyceae; order Suessiales; family Symbiodiniaceae; genus Breviolum; species Breviolum minutum. The sequence goes on along the minus strand of DF244378.1, from coordinate 20,674 downwards.
AGCACAGAGATCAATAGAGTCAGTCTTCCACGAAACATGAAAGCCAGGCTCTCAAATCGAAATGCATCGACTGCAGGGATAAGAATCAATACTCACATGCAGAAATAGTAGACAGCACAACAGTAACTACTGATTTTGCAACAGGAATTGTAGTGGATATCTCGTGTGGCATTGTGCCAGGTAAGCTTTCTCACCAGGCGGGAAACATATATACAGCATTCTGCATCCCCACTTTGTTTAGTTTAGGAAGAAGTTGTAGGAAACAGCTAAGATCAATAGATCATGCCAGAAAGCACTGCTCTCAAAAAACTGCTCCCGCTGTGTTCTGCCTGTGATTGGATGCGCTGAAAACTGTGATGACCTTGCTCTCATGGCCATGGTGTACGAATACTCCGCTCCTTAGTGCTCATGATCAAGCTTTACAGTGTACAAACATTTCCCATTGTTCAGAAGGGATCAGAGGGGTATATGGTAGACTACCGTTCCTCTTGTCAGCACGTGCTTTGAAAATGTCTTGGGGTTTGGCAAAAGCTTCGTTGCAACAGCAATAAACCGCATATGGTGAATTTTGTTGTGAGAATCCAGCGACAATCACCCTTTCTCGGAAGCATAACATGCCCTGCTTGTCGAGAGTCTGATCCAGCGGGACTTGATGAGATCGAATTATGAGCTTCAAATTGGTGCTCTGAAGGAATCTTCGCGTGTAATCAGGACCCCAAACGTGTCCAGCTCCTCGTGGGTTTGGTTGGCTTCCAAAGATATCGCCAGGATCTGCCCAAAGGGCATCCACTAAAGCATCCATTGCCTCATCACCTTCGATGCCCCATGGATTGATAGATGCCTCTCTGTTCAGACTCTGCTGTTCCTGCCCCAAGTACGATTTTGCAACTGAAGAAATCTAGCCACAGAATTATAGAGACACTTCATATCATATCGTTTGTGGAATCCAACAAAACGAAACAGTCACCCATTGTTGCAGCAAGCAGTCTCTGATGTTACGATGTGTGAAAAGGACAAGTTGCAACTTGAAAGGACAAGGGGAGAAAGAAAGTATTCGTCTTGATAAGATTCAATCCATCAAGGAATTGTTCAAAAATGCAGACCAATCACTTGAACTCCTCCTGTTAATGACAATCTAGTTGCTTCCAGAAGAAAAAGCGGAGTGGCTAGGATATTCTTCTGAATCTGTTGTGGATGATCAGCTTCCTGGTGAAACATCAAATTTGAGGCACTTTTTGGATTTGGGGCAGTCCTTCAGGCTCTGGAGTTGAGTTTCAGGATTCCTTCCAACGCCACCGTGAAGCACCACGACAGTGCTTTGAATGACGCTGGCCAGTGGCAGCAATGAAAACAATTGTCCAAACAGACTGTGCAAAGCTGGACCCCAAGTAGATCCATACTTCTCCAAGAGTTCATACTGAAAGCCACCACAACGTGAACCATTCATGGTCATGCACTCATGATTGCCCCGATTCATCACGACTACTGTATCATTGGGATACTGCAACATGATGGTCAAGAAGAGGACAAAAATCTCGGTAGACCAATCGCACCTGTCTGCCTGGCAGCTCTGGAAGCACAGAATTTCAAGTTTCTACGTAACATGCTGAACAAAGGCGAAAAACTGGAACAAGCCATGCGTCCTCACAAAAAGAAAGGGCAAGGGTGAGGACCTCTCACCTGTTCACTTGGTTCATCCACTTTATTATTGCAAGGGGCAATGTCACCATTGACGACATAGATATTCTTCTCATTGGGCATACCAAACTCAGACATCGCCCACAAGACATCTCCGAGCTGGCCATGAGTGTCACCAAGAATCACAATCCTACGAGCCAGACAACTCTTTCGTATGCTTTGTTAAAATGTCATTCAGTCATTCCATTCAAAACTGGCAAAAGAAAAAAAATATCTCCAGAATCTTTGGGCAAAGCCGGCCGATCCATTCTCAATTTAAGAAAAGAATGAAAGGGATTGAGGGTATCGGTCACTGATGGTCATTGGAGGAAACTCCAAATTCTGGTTTGGAAAGTATCAATCATGCTTTATACTCACCCCAACTTATACAGTCGTTGTACAAAAACACCTAACATGCAACAATACAAAGCAGCCAGCAAAGTCCTACCAGGACCGTACCATGATTCAAAAATAGAATCGTATGACATCCCAAAAGCAACTTGATATCTCTACTCGCTCCTTGGTTCGGTAAAAGTATCAGTTGCAGCTTCAGAGATATTGACCTCCTTGGACGTCTTGTCATCGAACCCAGGTACCGACAGCTGGAACACAGCACCGTGGACATCATTCCACTTTCTGTACATCTTGATTCCCATCTCGAGAATTCGCTGGACAAAGTGCGGGTGTAAAGGGATATCAAAGTCTTCTTTCAAATGCTGGAGCAACTCTGAGCTTGTGGTACCTGACGCAGCTTGCCGTAACTTGGAGAATCTAAGGCCTAGGGTTTTTGCGTTTGCGTTTTGAGCCAACCTTCGAGGATGGGTCGCTTTGTTTGCGTTGGCAAAGGTAGCATCTTGTACTCTCGCTCTTCAACATCAGGCAGCTCATACAGCATGGCTGCACGAGGAATGCATCCCGTTTCTGCATCATATTTTCCTGGTCAAAAGTGGTAGAAGAAAGGATGGTACACCATGAAAAATCAAACTGGCATGGCATGAACTACATAATCCAATTTCAAAGGATACGCAGCTCTTAGGTCAAGGCGCTAACCAAGTCAGCGAGCAAACATTGGTCTGCTGCCACACGGCTTTCTTGGATGCTTTCGAGCTGTGTTACAAGCTGGAGCAAGTCTCTGCGCTCTGCAAACACCTCAGTGCAAGGCCTTCAACTGTATCTGTGTGTATCTGGTGTGTTTGGTGTGTCTCGGTGTGGGTCTCTAAATTGATCCCAAGCTATCAGCGAAAGCCAGCCGAGTGAGAAACAAAAGCCATACCAATGCGACTGGTGAACTGCGGAGTCATCCCCGTAGAGGCTTTCGGAGGACCACCTGGGTATGCTCGACAAGTAAAAACGATCACACAAAGTGCTGCTCGTCCGCCTGAGCAGAAGCGCTACCAAGGAGAATTCTTACGTGCGGACAAGCCACCAGTATTCCTGTAGCTTGGACCATGGAACTTCGAAGCAGTTGCAGAAGGAAAGCCATGCCATCCAAAAAAGCCAAACACGAGAATCGAACAGGATCGAGAGATGTAGATGACCATACATGGGCATGAATATGTAAATATCTATAATATATATATATATATATACAACAAAATATAAATATCTATAATATATGATAATATCTATATACGTATATAAACGTGTAATATCTGATGATTATTAAGTCATTTTGTGCGGCAGGTAGTATCGCGTCCTGCCCACAGGCAAAAGTGTTCCATTTCAAAATCATTGCCTGTTCAATGGTGTGATTGGCATGCCAATTAGCTTGAGCTTTGAGGCGAATGAAAAGCACGTTGCGGCAAACATTGTGGCAATTACCCCGCAGAGGTGCTTTTCGGGATTGATGCAAAGGTTCCTGTGAACCATGACACCACATGACTCCTTATTTATGCATTCCCTTGCGCCTTTGGACGTTCACTGAACGGGAAGCCCCACGAAAAAGCAGTCCCATCCTGAGCAGCAAGTGAAGTGCGAATGAGCTCCCCCGAACCGTTCACGGGGCACAAGCCACCTAAGTGCTCTGGAACCTGTGAGCCTGAAAATCTGTCCTCCAGAACCATAAAGCCTTCCCTCCAGACTCTAAACTTTCCAGGACCCTTGCATGACATTTTCCAGGAACCTATATTGGAGACAAATGTGCTTGCTGAAAACTTGCTCCCATGCAATGTCCACTGCCCACAGCTTCAAGTCTAAGGGCAAGACCGTCTTGACAGCCAAGGTATAGTCAGCGCCCGTTGAGATGACGTTGAATTCATAGTCAAACGCTCCTTGAACCTGCACACTACTCCAACTTGGTGCAGTACAAACTCCACGCCCTGGATTCAAACAAATCATGGGCCTGGCATAGACCCCACACGAAGATTAGGGCCTGGCTGTAACTAATATATGCTGCCTGTGCAAATTCTGCAGTTCCCATTGCTAAGGATGCTTGGCAGATGTTTTTTGTCAGCGACATGCTAAAGAAAATTCAAAGGAACAGCTTGGAACTGATCTGCTACAGCTGGAAGTTTCACCTGAAAACGGAAGATGTTGTTGTGCGGCTGATTGCTTTATAGCTATGTCAAATCTTGCCGCAAGGGAAATGACGTTTTTGTATCTTCCACCATTGCAAACCAAAAAAAAGTAGATGTCAGCATCGTAGCACGGATCGCGCCTGTGCTGAGTGCATCCCGAAAAACATAGCACCCCTATGGACCCCCTAAATCTGAGGTTGCCTAGGCCACGCAAATGTAACGAAAATGTCAAACACAAAAAAAAACACTTCAAGGCACTTGAAAAAGAGATCAAGAATTACTGACAGCATTTTTGCCACAAAAAAGAACAATATTGCCATAGAACTCATGAGTTGCACAAGTTTGAACAGTATGTGTTTGAGGTGTTCACAATTTTTGTTCATATTTCTTCACTTTTTGCAGCCAAGGTGCCCTGCAAACATATTGTCATGTTTCAGCACAACAGCAATCGGTTATGTACACTGATGGTTGACATTGGCGCATTAAATGTGCGTCTGACTCTTTGTTGCAACTGGTTTGGAACCTTCTTAGTCTTGCACAAGAAGTTAATAAGCTCATCATTAATCATTTTCACCCACGGGTCACCGGATCATGATAACTTTGCGTAATTATGAAATCCGAAATGCCTTTTGAACCCAAAAATCACACTCCAACCATGGACAACCAATTAGAAACAAGGAAACAAGACAACTACGCGAACAAACATACACACACACACACACACACACTAAACTGATGTACCTCTTTGCACAAAAGTAAGGTGCCCAAACTCTCAAACCATGTTTCGAGACACGCACATTGGCCAACATGCCCACGGAAACACATCTCCAAAATGGAGCAAAGTAACACAAAATCAAAAACCTAGTTAAGCTATTTAAGAAAAACAAAAACATATTTCAAAAGTTCAAAAATGAATTCTCCATGCATAAAAACAATTCAAACAATGATCAAAGAAAGTGGATAAAATGCAAAAATTGCAAAAACACCAAAAACACAAAAAACACAACAAACCTGAAACGCGGAAGCTGCAAGAGTGCAAGACTGCTACTTTTAAAATCTCAAAGTTTCACAATGGTTGGGGGGGGCGCAGCTGCTCCCCCCAGACGCGCTGGGTCCATCGCATTTTTTTCCCCTTCCTTCCTTGCCTTCTTTTCTGCCTTTCCCTTCGTTTTTTTTCCTTGTTCCCTTCTTTTCCTTCCTGTCCTTTTTTTCATTTTTTTCCTTCTTTGTGTCTTCCCTTCCCATCGTTTTTCGTTATTTTCTATCCTCCTTCCTTCCTTCCTTCCTTCCTTCCTTCCTTCCTTCCTTCCCTCCCTCCCTCCCTCCCTCCCTCCTTCCTTCCTTCCTTCCTTCCTTGTTTATTTCCTGCCTTGCTCCCTTCCCGCTTTCCTTTCTGCTCTTGTGGCTTCAATTTTTGTTGATGCTTTGATGCTCGTATGCAAAATCAGAAATCAGCGACCAAGAGCAGGGTATCGACAAAACAACAATCTGTTTGGGCTACATGGCAACATGCAAGCCGCCGTAGGCAAAAGTTGGACAGGTAACACAAAGTATAAAGCAAGCTGACAAGAAATTGGGAATAATCGCAAAATTTTGTAGTTCGAACTGGAGCACGAAAATATATGGGCAAAAAATGGGGGACAAATAGCACAACTGTACATGTTTGAAAAATGGAAAACCAATGAACGTGCGATACATCAATGCACATGAGGGGAAAAACCATAAGAGATGATAAATGACATTCAAATAAATATCACCGAAAAATTGGGAAAATGCACGCCAATGGTCATTAAACAATCAAAATAAAACATGATTTTGAGTGAAAAGAATAAAGGGACTTGAATTCAGTACATGGAAAGTCTCAAAATCAACAAAGACCAAAAACAACAAAACAACCAACGAAATGGAAGTCGTTCTTCCGACGACGGTTGATGCACTCCAAGTCAAAAGAAAAAATGAAAACAAACACACAGAAATGTAATGTGTGCCAACAACTACAAAACTTTTTTCGCTGCACATTTAGAGTCCAAGAGCTATTTCCACCCTTCGTTGCGTTCGGGCAAGCAAATACGAAGAATTAAGTGTTGTTAAAAATTAAGTGTTGTTCAGCTCGCATCCAGAAAAATTGTATTGCACGTATGGTGTGTAACCAAGCAGATTGCAAGCATTGAAATTAGTACATTATGCAACCTGTAAACAGCAGCAGCATGAGCAGATACAATCAATATACCATCAACATTTCAGTTTGGTTTGGGTTCTGCTTCTTCCAAGCAACTCGACATCTTGATGTTTCAACTTTCGATGCTTCTTTAGTATCACCGAATCAGACGTTGGAAAAAGAAAATCGAGAGATCCACGTGAATACACAACATTATTCTACTGGATGCTCCAAGATCTAAACCATAGTGAAAGCCATACTTTCTAGCTGCGCATCGAAGTAGTAAGGACAATAATTTTTTTCCGCTTTGCGCAGCCGCAGCCTGGATCGCGATAGCGGGTGCAGAGGGATGATAGGTTGGCCCCGCGCAAATTCACAGCCAATCCGGAGCCATTCTCAGGACTGTTGCAGAACACGGACGATTCCTGAGCGCTTGGTTTGACGTCAGCTGGAATTCCATAACGTTTCATGTCATACTGCGCAATTGCTTGGGGAATCGACCATAGATAGCATCATCTGCCTCCAAAGAGATCAGAACTGCAACAATCCAATCAGCTGTCTCGTGCGCTATTCCGACAGCATCCTGTGCATCACAGCCACTATACCAGTTCCTGTCCAGCACAACCCCCGTTTTGAGGAGCCTTACCACTGCCATTTGCGTGCTGTGGATCCCTTTCGGGTGTTTTTTTTGCGCCAGAGCCGAACGAGCACGAAGCATTGTCGGTCAATGTACAAACTCTCATCGTTATGATTGAAGGACAAAAATGACGTCCAGAGGGAAGGAAAAACTACCTCATGACCTAATGTCACAAACAGGACTTTCCCCAATTCGCTCAGAAATCGCACTTAATGACAAAAGGAAGTAAATGCCTGGAACAAAGAATGCAAGAATTAATTAGCAAAAGGACAATGCCTTTTGGAAACGAAGCAGTGAGACAACAAACACTGTAAAGCAGCAGGTGAAACGAAACGCCACTCAGAGTCCACCCAGTACTGCACCGCAAGGAGATAGCCACGAGCCCCAGAATGTGAAAACAACAACATTTCTAAATCTGGAGCTCCAAATTATTGTCAATGGCAGGCCAAGCATCTGAAATTCATGGTGGATTCCCGGATTCTCACCTGAAAACTTCAGCAAATCATGGTAGGTTCCCGGATTCTTACCTGATAATTTCTGAAAATCATGGTAGATTCCCGGATTCTCACCTGGAAATTTCTGAAAATCACGGTAGATTCCCGGATTCTTACCTGAAAATTTCTGAAAATCATGGTAAATTTCCGGACTCTTACTTCTAAGGTTCTCAACATCAAAACGACCAATCTGAGTTGCAAGGCTGGATCCGACGTCACCTGAAAATTCCTGACAAGATGTATGCGAGGGACCAGCAAGTAGCGACAGGTGCTGCAACGAATCTGTGGCATGGAAATTTTCCTCCGGTGTCTTTTAAAGTTTATTCTCTTGAAGTATCTTCTGATCATGGTCATGTGCGCTTTCAATCGCAACTCCAAGATGCTGGAAAAGAAACGCAATCTCATCAAAGGTTCATGCGCCAAAACTTCGACTGGCGAATCTGGGGATGCGAAACTCCCTGCTGGCCGGATGTTCGGCAAAATACCGTTCGACAAAAATCTGTAAACAAATTTCATCATGCAACAATAAGCTTGGTGAGAAAGACTTGAGAAAGACTTTTCCCTGCCAAGCCATCAACAAAATAAAATCCAAAGAGCAAATCCAGAACTTGGTGAGAAAGACTGCTTCCTACCAAGTAAGAAACCACCCTTTGACTACAAGACAATACCTGGTGAGAAAGACTGCTTCCTGCCAGGTAAAATCTTGAGAAGAAAAATCAAACCGACAGTGTTGCAATCCAGAAGCAAAAAGTACTGCACCGCAAGGAGATAGCCCATAGCCCCAGAATGTGAATCCTTTGCCAAGACAACTGCTCCTGGGACGTGCAAACAACAACAATCAGTTCTATAGAAGACCATAGACGTCTAGATCGAGCCCATTCATTTCACAACGAGCAGCTGCACGAAGGCAACCCAAAACCAAGGAATCGGGCCAATCATCTCACTTCCGGAGAACAGCGGCACAAAACAGAGGTATCAGACCAAAGCAACCACTGAGCCGGCCGGCAAACAATTGGCCAGCCAGGCCAAGCATCTAAAAATCATGGTAAATTTTCCGGATTCTCACCTATTGATTGTAGTATATCTTCACACCGCCATAAAGTATTTACCCAATGACTACTCTCCTTCTTGTCCTGTGCACCGTCCTTGACTCCGGAATGTGTGTTTTTTTTTGGCGCTATTGCCGATCAGGCTCAAGGCATCGTCGGTCATTTCATCTCTTAATCTGTTGAAGAGTGAGCTTGCAGTAATTATGCAAAAGGTTTGGATACTTTAAACCGGGCAAACAAGACAAATTAAACAACTTTTTTTTTTGCTGGCAGCTGCTTAAGTCTGTGCCGGGCTAAACAAGAGTGATAAGAGACGCCATGGCCATCCTCACAAAATGAGGTAGCACATCAAGCAAAAAGAAACAAAAACATGCAATCCAGGCCAAGCAACCATCCACAAAAAGGTCCCAACAAAAGAAAGAAAACAAAAACCACAAATCTCGTACATCTGATAAAAATTTCTTTCTGAAAACTTCTTACTTGGTGAAATGACTTGACCATTGAAACTGAATGTTTTTGTGTTTTTAACACGACTTTGGTCTTGTCCGATTCGTGTGGGTTCAACCCTAGCAGCTACCAGCCAAAAAAAAAACATACCACCACAGACCTGAAATTGTGCAACATTCACCAATGTGAATTTCAATTACATCATAGCAAAAGCAAATTCATGTAGGCACCAAAATCCACTCAAGGTGAAATGTGAAAGTCCAGTCCACTGTCCATTTATAGAGACTCCGAGGCGCCCATATACTGACCTTCATACCGGACTCCATCTCTCTGATTGCTTCCGATAGACTCCAGTTGAGAAAAGTTGTTCTTAGTTCTTCAGCACCAACTGTACTCTGATACCTGTTTAGAGACATAAAGGATAAGCAGTTGGGTGGACTGCTTGTTTGTTTTATTTCCGACCCAAACTTTTGATGACCGTCAGAGCCTCGAGCGTGCACGGCATGAGCTCAAAAAAAAAAATATTTCCGACCCAAACTGAAACTTTCGACACACGTATCTTTGATAGTCTTTCAAATTGAAAAGATAGCAGATTGACAGAAGAGAGCAAAGCTCGGCACACATGCTCGAGCCAATGTTGCGACCTTTGCTGCCAATTAAGCACATGGTAAAAGATAAACGGAGCACTCCTACTGCGCCCACGAAGACGGTCTCTTATATAATTGCTGCAAACCGAACAGAATAGAACAGTCTGTAACCAAATACGTGTACAGGTGAGTGTCTGTGCTGGAGAAGAAACACCAAGTTTGTTCGCAGAGTCAGGAAGTAGTTTTTCCTTTTATCGAGACTCTATCTTCATTGCCTCCAGGTACTGCTACTAGCCCTCTTTCAGCAGCTTGGTAGGCAGTGATTTGGCCTTCAGTTTGGCCATCGGCTTCTTTTCAGAGTTGAAACATGTCTTGGCTTAACATCTGGCTTCCTACAGACTGTGTCACGAATTGAATCCATGTCTCATACACAGTTTGAAATCCTTCTGAAGTAGTTTCACTTGGGTTGAAAAAGCTCATACTCTAACAAAAAAAAGTTGCGTTGAACATCATTTCTGGAAACTTCAGATTCCGTGCAAAGGCAAGAGAAAAGGTTGAAGGAAGACGAAAGGAAGAGAAAAGAACAAGATGACTAAAAATCTCACGAAGAATATGAAGAAAAAAACCAGGAAGAGGATCACCCAGAGTCAGCTGATCCAATGTGTCAAGTAGATTCATGAACAGTGTGTGTGAAGAACCGGAATGCCGGGAATTCTTAAACTGAGAGGCCACGAAATTGGAAGCTAAGCGCAGGAGATCCTGAGAGAAGATGGCGGATGCACAGAAGTTTGCTTGCTACATCGTTTCTGATCGGTGGCTGTGAAGTTACAAGGTTTTGTGTCTGCATGAAGTCATTCCTGTTCAGAAGAGCAGGTGAAAGGTTGTCATTGGTGCTTTCAACATCCTTTTTCTTTGCGTCACAAAAAAGTCCATTCCCTTTGGATTTCAGATCGAAGGAAGAATGATAAAGAATGTGGACATATTACAAGGTGGAAGAGATGAGATGAGAGGCTTGGGGGCGCGATTCGTTTCACCCTTTTTGCGAGGATTTTCACCGGCTCTTCCCTGGCTTGTGTTTGTTGGGTTGGTGTTTTTGTTTGTTTGGCTTTGTTTGCTTTGAGCTTTCTTCGCCGGTGAAAAGACTCCTGCTAGTAATTCCAGTTTCACTCTTTTTTGCTGTCGCATTCTTCGGAAGTTCACCGACTATGCCCCGTGCTCGCTCGGCAATGCAGGAAAAAAAACATCGAAGGAAGAATGATAAAGGATCTTAAGACTAAGATTTCTGTGATTCCCCATGCTTCATCTTAAGAGAATGTAGGAAGATTTCAGAATCTGAGGAAAGAATGTCGAATCAAGACGTTGGATGGATTAGAGTCCTTTTCCTATGATGAATGATGAGCCTATGACAGAGACTGAAAAGATTGAGACTTCTAGAACATCTTGTAATGTGTATATCTCAGTTTCAAACTGTGGGAACGAGTTTAACTAAAGAGTTTATTAAAGTCATTGAAGTGAATCATGAGCATATCAGAAGTTTCTAGTTGAAATTTGAAGGATCAGGAGAAAAGTCTAGCTCTTACGTTAATAGCAGCAGACTTCACATTTCCAGCTGGAAAGTACTGGAGAGGTGTTGTGGATTAGAAGGATTCACACTGGGATGTTGGGATTGGTGCTTATCACGGAAGACCGTGAAAATGATGTCTTTTTGAATGAGATTGGGGTAGAAGGCTTGAATATCAAACTGCCACTGAGAATCAAAGACACTTGATGGATTTGGTTTCCAAGAAATGACAAGATCCAAACATGAGGTCACTCCACTGGCAATTGTGGTTTATTGTTGTTCGACCTATCACATTGATTGCGTCGATCACTCCTGCCGATGCACTCTCGTCACAGGTATCTCGACTCCATGACTCTTATGCGATGCTTGGGTGCGACACTCTTCATCGACAGGCTCTAGAATGTTCTGACTTTGACATTCTCGACCTCGGAGACTAACTTGAAATGTTCCTTAATTTGGTGAATGTTTGCAATGTAACTTGAAAAGTTAGAAGAGTCCGTCTTTTCACACGAAAGTCTTCGCCTGCGACCTACGTAGCACGCAAGCAGCATCCCGCAGAAAAAAAGACAGAGAGCCGTGGCTGGGCATGAGTTGCAAGAGTGTCTTCACATTCGAATCCGGCGAGATTGTGAAACAGACAGCGCAACCGTTCAAGGACACTTGGAGCATTCCGATGTGGGTGTCTCCTGGAGGTACAAAACATGGGAACGGTATTGTAGGTGTCTAGCTATTGTCACAGGTTCTTCAACTATGCCTCAGTCAATGATTGCAGTGGCATATATGGACGCCAACAATGCAGTTGATCCTCCATGATCCACTGGTAATTCCGGCTTGCCTCTAAGTTGGCAAGGCAGGCTTCTCACAACTTGAGGCCGTGTCCGTTGTGGAAACACTGTGATTTACCAAGCTTGTGAATGCAAAACACTTAAGGTGGTCAATCTTAGGCACATGAGGTAGCAGTTCCACACACGCGTCGTTTGTGCGACAGGTTTGAAATAGGCTAGGCAGCTCTGTGTTTTTCTTAGGATCCTCTATGTCCTGTTAGCAAACAGTCGCTCCATTGCGGCCTCGTCGACACATTGCCTTGGGCAACGCCGCCAGAGATGGTGATGTTATTGACAACACGGGGTCCAATGACCTCCTCAGGCGAAGACGCAAAGGGATGGTGGATGAGTAGTTCTCTTGTGATTGACACTGGCTCCTTCACCTGGACTCAGTAGAAAAATGCGGAGGCATAAACGAACACCAGCAATGAAGTCGTCCCCTGGGGCAAGAGGGGCATTGCCCTGCCTTCAGGCAGTCCACATAGGAGTTGCATGTCCATGTGCATCCACGAAACAGCAAGGAGTTAGAAGGCTCTTCCAAAGACACGGCTGGGTTTGGAGAAACACAATTGATAAACTCACTCCTCCAACGGTCAGCGCCAACCCACTCATCACAATGGGGCGTGTGCACAAGCCCTAGGACCCTTGAATGTTTCTTTTTGGATACACCTCAAGTGCTATTCCAGAGAAGGGCAGAAGCGGCCTGTGCTTCTTCATTAGCTGTTGTGGACATAACTTCACGCAAATGGTGGATGCCAGATAGGGTGACTGACACCTCCGATTTCTCTGGCTTGGTTTACTGCGGGTTGCTCTAAGAGAGTGCCCACATGGTCTTCCTTCCGCCACTTTTTTTGGCAAGGAGGAGTGAATTGCCAGGAGGACGGAGCTCTGGACACTACGATTCGAGCACCTACTAGCGAGGTTTGTCGGGTGGAGCGCTGTTGCCTTTATCCACTTGGTTGCAGGCAGGTGTCTCCGTCCTTGGCTGGCTGCTTCCTTTACCGTGCAACAGTGGTCCTTGCCACTACTCAAAGGATCTGAAAGCCCTAGTTGAATACTGCTACACCAGAGGCATCTGATGCCTTTGACATGATTCAACGGTCCCCATTACAGACGCCGGTGATCCAATGTCTGGTGATTGCTGGACACACGAAGGGGTATCCAGCATTTTGCCTATGCAGGACATCGCCTCCGGTCGAGGTACGGACCCAGGCATGTCCCTCACGGTCCCTAACACCCGTGTTGGTTCCCAGCTTCACCAGATGCATCTGAGTATCATACCTGGTTCAACGGTGCCTCACTAACGGGAGACACTCACTGACAGAATCCATGATGCTCGAACGATCTCCGGGCCCGAAGGTCTATGGGGTGCCTAGCTCCACCATCGAGCTGTCTCAGGGATCTTTTTCTCATTGATTTCGACACTGAGTGCAGTTGCCCCTCCAGGAAGATGGTTCTAGAAGGAGGTGTTGTGATATGGGAAAAACTGCCACAAGGGGCACTAGACGGGCATCTGCAAGAATTCCGATTATTGGACTCAAGCCACTTGGCTCAGGTCGCCATTCTGGTTCAAACAATCACTAGCTTATTTCTCAAGTGGACTGGACGCTGTTGTCTTTATCCATTTGCTGGTAGTGTGGTGTTGCTGTTGTTGGCTGGGAACTGTCTCCCTTACCATCAACCGAAGTGTCCTACAACCAAAAACGCCAAGAAAGCGTTAGAGCCTTCTAGGTTTTCTTATCACGTCTTTTTTTTGTCTGAATGCTGCATTGCTCAACGAAGGTCGTTGTCCGGGCGGTCGCCCTTCTGTCAACGTAAACAAAGTGAAGAGTCGCAAATTCATTGGAAATCAGTTTCCTTGAAAGCACCAATCACAAAACAAATAATGAAAAAAGACCAACCTCAATGCAGTCTCCCGGAGAGTGCAGGGGAGTATAGGTGCAGCCTGTTCCTCGGACGGTTAGATCAAGGGCCAGTTGGCAACGCCGAAAGCACGCATGTCAACCGTCCGAAGGAAAGGCGTTGCTTTCTTCAGGGGTTGGAAGATGCTGCGAACTTTGAAAAATGGAACAATAAATAATTGGATTTGCGACAAGTATGCTCAGCGGGTTGGACTTGGTGAAAAGTGGTGGAGCATATGTTGTTGTGAGCTACATGTAGTTGCCTATATCAACGATTGTGAAACATTGTGAAACATGGCCTGAAGTTGTTAATTGAGGTAGAAGCCCAGCCCAGTACCAGCCACAAAAACCACTCAGAGAGCGTGAGAAGGGTGAAACACCGGCAGCAGAAAAGGACGGAGCACAACAATGGAACTGTCATAGAACGAAAAATGGCGAGTCCAGCAGACTCCCGAAGAACGAGCTACTGACAGGATCTTGGGGCACCGTCACCAGCCATACCGTATCAGAGCGGAAACACGGAAGAGAAGGTGCTGGAAAGAAACAACGGAAAGGCAGACAAGCAAAGGAGTCCGCAACGCTGCGGGAAGCTAAGCTGTCTGCCAGCTTCCGAGGTGCTCGAACAAAGAAGGAATGAGAATAATTGAGAACAGTGACCTTGAATCCGTCTGAGACGTGTCCAGTAAAGGTAATCCGCAAGCGTAGGACGCAGAAAGACGCTTAAGACGCTCTCCGAGGCTAAGACGAGAAGAGAGCTATGGCTAGGACCATTGTTAAGTCCACCAAGACAAACCATGACGAGGTCACTTTGGATCTATCTGCGGCGGTTCTGCAGCAGGAGAGACAAGAAGGCGACCAGAAGGACAGAAGAAAGACAGATGGAGAGTGAAAGGGTAGAAGAAAGGGAGATTCCGGTTCCTTGCAGACGCAGTAGCTCACATACGCTGCTGTCATACGAAGAGAGATACCATTCGCGTTGGCTTCAAGGACGGAAGGTGTTTTCTTCTGCCCTTCCAACTCAGTTGGAATCCTGGCAAAGAGTGGTCATGGTCAGAAAAGAAAGAATATGCCACTTTAAACGGCCCTAAATGGACGACTCGGAGTGAGAATGGCTTGTAGTGAGAGGAATAAGGGTGAACGCTCCAGACGGCTCCAAATGGTCCGAAACAATGCGAAGGTTTTCTTTATCGCTCGCACTTTTCCCTGGAGGTCCTAAAACCGACCACTCTTGCACTTCCAGCACCTGATGCATCTGATAGAAGCGACGTGATTCAACGACGATTTCAGGGTGTGAATGTGGATATTCTGCTGGTTGATTGACGGTTGATAACTGGAATATTTAGCTGGGAGCGATGTGCCAAATGTCTGGTTAACGTGAATAGATAGCATACGTTTGAAGAGTGCTATCCTGGAATGTATTCATTTGAAGAATTCATGCGAGAAGTGAGTCTTTTGGTTAATGCATTGTGGTAGCATTTGAAAAACGCTATCAGGGAATATCTTCAGATCTTGGTTTTGTTGATTTTCGGAGACTTTTGAATTTCTTCGATATTCAAACCAAGGAGGGGTTTGTTTTCGGAATGTTTCAAACCTGGAACGGCAGTTTGGGACATAGAGAATTTGTTTTGGAGATGTTTCAAACCTGGAATGGCAGTTTGAAACCTTTTGGTGAATTCGTTTTGTCGAATTAGTTTGAGGCTTTGTGAACTTAGCGGTTTGGAAAGTCTGTGGAATTAGTTTTCGGGAATAGAGTTTCCAATATATCACATCCGAGTTTTTCAACGATTTGCTCATGGGATGTGTTTGAACTGATGTTGAAACTTTCAGAGAAAGTTTCTTGACCTGTCAGGTGATCTGTTGATCTGTCGTAGTTGAACTTGCTGCTTGCAGTTCCTACTCCCTCATGATGACATAGGCCATCGTTTGAGTTGAGAAGCTGCAGTTCTTGCTCTTCTAAAACTTTGATGAAGGTGGCGGTCTGAAGGGGGTAGGTATGCTTGCATTCCTACCTGACTCTTGTTTGGTTTTT
>DF244377.1:0-21535 GCA_000507305.1 Breviolum minutum Mf 1.05b.01 | reverse complement strand
CCTACTACTACCTACTACCTACTACCTACTACCTACTACCTACTACCTACTACCTACTACTACTACCTACTACTTACTACTACTACTTACTACTACTACTTACTACTTACTACTTACTACTTACTACTTACTACTTACTACTTACTACTTACTACTACTACTTACTACTACTTACTACTACTTACTACTACTTACTACTACTTACTACTACTTACTACTACTTACTACTACTTACTACTACTTACTACTACGACTACTACTACGACTACTACTACGACTACTACTACGACTACTACTACGACTACTACTACGACTACTACTACGACTACTACTACGACTACTACTACGACTACTTCTACGACTACTTCTACGACTACTTCTACGACGACTTCTACGACGACTTCTACGACGACTTCTACGACGACTACGACGACTACGACTACGACGACTACGACGACGACGACTACGACGACTCTACGACTACGACGACTCTACGACTACGACGACGACTACGATTACGACTACGATTGCGACTACGACTACGACTATACGACTATACGACTATACGACTATACGACTATACGACTATACGACTCTACGACTCTACGACTCTACGACTCTACGACTCTACGACTGCTACTACGACTGCTACTACGACAATGACTACGACAATGACTACGACAATGACTATGACTACTACTACTATTACTACTACTACTATACAACTACTACTACTATACAACTACTACTATACAACTACTACTACTATACAACTACTACTACTACTATACTACTACTACTACTACTACCTACTACCTACTACCTACTACCTACTACCTACTACTACTACTACTACCTACTACTACTACTACTACTACTACTACTACTACTACTACTACTACTACTACTACTACTACTATTACTACTACTACTACTACTACTACTACTCTTACTATTACTGCTACTGCTACTATTACTATTATTACTACTGCTACTACTATTACTACTCTACTACTACTACTACTACTATTACTACTACTACTACTACTACTATTACTACTACTACTACTACTACTGCTATTACTATTACTACTACTGGTTTTACTATTACTACTACTGCTTTTACTATTACTATTACTATTACTATTACTATTACTTTTACTTTTACTTTTACTTGTACTTTTAGTATTACTATTACTACTCCTGCTCCAACTCCTACCGCTACTCCTACCGCTACCGCTACCGCTACTGCTACTGCTACTGCTGCTGCTGCTGCTGCTGCTGCTGCTGCTACTTGTAGTAGAACATCTCACGTACAACTAAATCTTAAATACAAATATCGGCTAATTCTCAAGTACATATCTCAAGTCAAACATCTCTCAAGTAAAACATCTCAAGTACAACTACATCCTAAATACAAATATTTCTTCTATTTCTCAAATACATATCTCAAGTCAAACATCTCTCACATACAACCTATGGCAAGTACATCTCAACTAAAAAATGCCAAATATACCTGTATGACTGTGCCAAAATTTAGAAGTAAGAATACAGCCCCTGTGGGAAAACATGAGCAATACTGCACAAGGAAAGAAAGTAATTCACAAACAAAGCATGTGTGAAAGAACTTCCTTCCTCAAGTAGACACACTTCCTTGTGAGCAAAGAAAACTCAAACAGTACAAAGCAAAGCATTAAAACACACCTCAAAAATAACATTTCCCAATCATGTCTAACTACAAAACCAATTTACTAATACTACAAAATCAATTTACTAATACTACTAAATCCATTTACTAATGCTACTAATTGAAATTTACTTGACTATTTACTAGAACATTTACTTAAAATTGGGCTACTAAATTGGATGAAAAATACTAAATTCTATGCCTACTAAGTTTACCAAAAAAAGAGACTCAGGGTAGCACTATAGTGCTTACTAGGACTATTCCTATTGCTATTGCTATTCGTATTGCTTTTATGATGATAGCTACGATTTTTATTCCTGTGACCATCATTACTACTTGCATTATTTCTATTGCTGCAATTATTATTATTGTTTTTTTTGAGCGCTACTAGTGCTTCTAGGACTCCCAGTACTTATACTATTTCTTCTGCTGCAACTGCTACTACTTCCACCACTACTACTACTACTACTACTACTACTACTACTACTACTACGAGTACGACAACTACTACTACCGCTTCTGGTACTACTACTTCTAGTACTTCTAGTACTACTAGTATACTAGTCTAGTCCTAGTACTAGTACTTTTACTCTTACTTTCACTATGACTACTATTATCATCATTATTACTATTATTACTTGTACTACTGCTAGTAGTACTACTGCGACTAGTGTTGCTACTATTACTTTTACATATTTTTTTTAAAATTACTAATGCTGCTATTGCTACTACTTCTACTAGTAGCACAGGGTAGGGTGGATCAGTCATGGGGGGTTCTGGCACTCGACAGGAGAACGTATCCAGACATGCGTTTCAGGTAATGCCAACTGCCTTGAACCTTGCAGGTGAGCCTTTGTTCAATGTTATCGTTGCTGAAGGGGCAAGAGGACAGGCTTGAAACCCAAGCAGAACGCACAGGCTTGTCAACGCGCAGGAACACTGACAGCTTGCTGCCGCTGTGATTGAATAGGGGTGTTCGTTTTGCGGAGGATGTGCGTTTGAGATGGAACCGCAGGCGCGCAATATTATTTCAGCAGTGCGTATGTTCTAAAGTGGTTTTGTGAGCAGCATTCGCATTGTGCATTTTTAGGCTGTAGCGAACACTGCCCAGCTCCCAGCTGCTGCATGCCTACAATCCATATCTTGTTGGAGATGTTTGGGCGACATTTGTAAACATTTGTGCAAAACCATTTGTAAACATTATGATTTATTATGTTTTCGTTGCACTGGCTCAATACTTTGTTTCAGCAGGATCACGCAGCCCTGGATGCTGGATGGAGCACGTTTGAAAACATTGCGTGCAGCATGCAAAACATTTCAATGGCAGCATGCGCTCCATTCATTGGATGTCATTTGGGAAGTTCCTTCCATGCAACTGAGTCAATCTTGCATGTCACATCATGTCACCATAGCAAACAAATTTTCATTGTCGTTCAGAACTTGTGCTAGTTAGTTGACCATGCACCGAGGGTGGGCTTCGTCCTGGAATTGTGCCCTGCAGCGAGGTGCTGCGGAGCATGGCAAGGCAAAAGAAATGGCAACAAAGCCTCGGATTGTTGACGGAAATTCTTCGAAAGCGCCTGGTTTGCATGGCAGGGTGCGCGTAGGTAGGAAACATTTGAATTCCAGATTCTGCCTCAGTTTCAGTTGTGATTTTTTACATATTTTTACTCCTCTTTTTACAAAGCAATTTGTCAGGAAGATTCAGCCGGACACTGTGTGTGTCAACATTTGCCTCCATGCATGTGAGCGGCAATGGGAGCATTGTTTGCAACTTTTTGGCTACTTGGACTGTCATTTGAAACCCAGTGTGGTCAGCTATGGCGCGCTCTTTGCATCTCTCGGGGGTGCGCACAAGTGGATTCAAGTGCTTGCTTTGCTGCGAGAAATCCCTATGCACAGCCCCTCAGATATGCAGTGTATGCAGGTTCTATTCAACACAGCTTTTGGTGCCTTCAGAGACTCACATCGATGGGAGTTGGCGTTGGACTTGTGCCAAAGTCTTGACACCGTCCCAATTAATCCAGTTGGATGGGCAGCGGTCATTGCGGCTTGCTGCAAGGGAAGTCAATGGCAAATTGGCTTGACTCTTCTGCACCGTTCCAATGATCAAGGCACCCGCAACACACTACAGACGTACAACTGGCTGCTGAGAGGCATGAGGTCTGATGGGCATTGGAGGGTAGGTTTGGTCGTTCTTCAGGATGCAGTGAACCAACGTTTGCAGCTCAACCATGTGACCTTCTCAAACCTCTTGCAACTATGGAAGAGAGTGGGTCTCTGGCATCAGGCTTTGCTGGGCCTAGAACATCTTAAATCATTAAACTTGCATGAGGATGCTGAAATCATAACCTCCGTCCTTGCGGCAATGGAAAGGAATCACCGCTTGGAAGAGAGCAGGCACTATGTAAGTCTCGTACGGAGCAGTTTGTGCAATCAGATACGCGACAACGCAGACCTACTCAGCACTGAATTGCACGAGGTTACACTGCTGCATGAAGCTTGGGCAGGTGCCAGCTTACCCGGCTTCCCCGATGTGTTCGGGATTCGTTTTGTTCGACGCTTGGGAGCCCCACTGGCAGCTGTTTTGCATCGGGACGGCTGTATGAACAGCAAGCTGCTACAGAATGTGTACAGCTTTGGTACTTTCCATGCGCGTTTTGTAGTGGAATCAGCAACCAGCAGGGCTGCCATCCTTTCAAGATTCAAAAGTCATTTCTATAAAAACAGCAGAGCTGCAAATTAGCTCTGTTGTTCTCACAAGTCCAAGCCCTGAAAATTGAGTGGATGTGAAGTCAGCACGTGAAATCGCGGTCATTCTGGTGCCACTCAGGCCTGAGCATCAGCTCATTTACAAGCCATGAGCCAGCCCATGATGTTCCTCAAGGTCACCTGGGTGTAGCTTTGGTTTGGCGTTTGGTGTTCTGGTCGCCTTTAGCTTCTTCCCATTCTCCTTGCCGTTCTTGTTTGTGCCTATGTTATCATTAGCGACCCTATAGCAAAACATCAATTTTCAGGAGGATTGGGGGGTTGTGGGGTGGGGTGGGGTTGGGATGTAATAAAGTTCTTCTATATAATTTGCACACCTGGTAGATTCTCTACGCAACGTTGACTTTGCTTGAAGTTGCAAACATAGTCAATGCTATGCAACACACCGCGGATGTAGTACTCATCCTAAATGCACAGGTGCCTTGAATCTTAATAAGCCCAGGTGTTATCCCCAACTGCGTTTGGGGAACAATGCAAGCAAAGAAAATCTGCGCGCACGTCTTTTTTCCAATTCTTGGGGAAGTAAGTTGATGTTTTGAAATATTCGCTGTTACTACGTCAGGATTACAAGGGGTGACCGCTACGTGTTTCACAAATGTTGTCCGAAAATCAAATTTCCCAACCTTCCAGAACCTGAAGCAGAACCTTCCAAATTGACCGGCCAACACGAAGCTACGTACGCACAGGATTGCACCTTTCAGTACTAGTGCTGGTACTAGTGCTACCGCTACTGGTTCACCAAGGGAACCGTCCCGGAACCCTGTCCTCCTGTCCGCAACCAGATCGTTTTCAATACGTTCTGGAACCGTCCCGTCTAGAACCCGGAAGCTGCCCCGGCACCGCCCCGGAACCTATATTGCCTAAGACCCCATAGCTAAAGCTGTTGGGGAAAAAGGGTACTGATCACCTTGCAAGGTTTTGCCAAGTTTTGACATTATAACATACTGCCTCATCTCTCGTTTGAAGAATATATTCCTGGAAGCAGGAGACCATTGTAGAGGCCACTCGCGAAGTTTTTCTGCACGAATGATGCACAAAACAACACTTCCAAAAACCGCAGAAATTTCAATTTGCAAATCGTTTTTCCAACGGGTAATCGCATGAAAACTTCCCGAATCTTGCAAATACCATGATTTCAGCTCTGCCAAATGGAATGCTGTAGTGGTTGCAAATTCTGAGAAACCCTCCGGGCCATTAACCCCGACGTTGCATTGTTTGTGGACCCCATGCATATGTTCATCGCTTTGTCTGCTACTGCAGCCCTCTCCCTCCTCTCAACTTTGTCATGCTATCATGTGATTGCAGGATGCGGTTTGCTCTAGGGCCGTTGAGTTTCAGATACCAGAATTGGCGGCTGGCCTGTTGGGTGGAGAGGGCTTGTTCAGTGGCATTGTGATCCGCCTTGGGCAGTTTTGTCATACCCCTTGCCATGACCCGAGGCCAGTGCGATTTGGGCACTTAGTGAGCTGCACCTCTTAGATAAGTCCCTCTTTGCTGCTGTTTCGTTTGCGTCGTCCCCGGCCCAAGTTTGGTAAACACATGATGTTTGATGGCAGGATTACATGAACCGATCATTGTTTATGTTCTGTTGTGAGTCACGTGATCGTGAGACGCCTTTTGTGGAGACTCTTGCACCACGCAGCCGTGACTACCAACAGACTGTTGGAATTGGAGCCTCCCTGTCATGCCGCAACCAGATGTCGGACCCAGGAGTTCTGGTCTCAGATTGAAAAATCAAAGAAGTCATGCTTTCTTTTGGGAAATATTGAAGCTGTCAGCACGCACGCAATGCCATTGCAATGCCTTTTAAGCATCCGAAGGCGCTGCAAGGAATGCTGCGCTGCTTGGCAGCATTTGTGCGGCGAGTATGCGAGGGCCAGCCAAGTAAGAAGAAATTGCAGTTGTCGCACTTGTACCGTGAAGCAATCAGGGCTGATGGCCAGTCTTTGAGCTGATGCTAGCTTATCGTTTATCAGTGCGTCCAGAGACTTTTTCAGACCCACCTCACGTGTTTCTTTGTTGGCCAAGTCCGCCCAGTGCTGCCAGGTGGATTCAGGAAGCTTTCAAAGCGGATAGGGCAGCAATGCTCAAGCAGATGGAGCATCAGCACGCCGCACTGTTTCATGGCGGGAAGGTGATGGGCGTTCATATGCGTTCATAGTTTCATAGTTCCAAGAAGCCCGTCCCTTGATGGATTTGCACCAACGCTTGACAGCTTCAAAGGCTGAAACGAATCAATGAATGGTGTGATGTTCAGGCCATGCCAGAAGTCCAGCTCTGCAAGCTGACACATGTTGAGATCAGTGTTGAAATCATTCAGACTCGGACATGATTTGTTTCACGTTGTTCACATGCACTTCATGCACTCACAAGGATTCACATTTCAATTTGGGACTCAGACGTAGGCCAAAGCAGAAGCTGAAAGAGTGCCTTGTCGGCCTTGCCGTGGTTCGTCGATGTTCGTGGTATTGTCATGTGCGACATGTGCTCTTGTGTATGTGTTCGTCTGTTGAAATGTTTTTTTTTGCATATTATTTTTCAGCGTATGCAATCATGCATATTTATGATGAACATAAGATGATGCTGTAATTCTGTAATTAGAACTTTATAAGTATATACACGCACATCCGAATATACTGTAGCTGCATAGGTGCTAGTGTGGCTTTTCTTCTCGCCCTGTTTATTTTTCTCTCATTTGGTTTGTTGATTCAACATTCTCCATGATTCCAGCTTCCCGAAGGGTGGGATGTTTCAAACCGTGCCGATTCTTTGCTCCATGACATGCGCTACACTCTTCAGGCCCGAAGGTTCGTGGAGCCCTTGGAGGTCTAAGAGTCTATCCTTTACACAGCATGTTTGCTTTATTTCTTGCAAGATGATACAAAGTGCAAGCTTGGACTTTTGCAGGAGAACTTCTCTGGAGAGGTGTCCTGGCACGAAGAGTTCTAAAGTCTTCCTTTTGAGCGGGGGGTCTGGACACTTGCACCAATTCGTCTAGGACTCCAGGAGGGACATGTAATTATAAGCTTCATTCCGACCTAAGGGATCCGTGGAGGAAGAGAAGGCCAGATTGCGTGCCGTCGCGCATCAACTCCAAAAGGAGAGAGAAGCTCGGAACAGCCTTTGTTGCAATAGGTTATCAAGTGTTGAAGATGATGTGTGTTGAGGCCAGATACAGGCACTTCAGACCAAGCATTCCAATCAAAACTGATTGGCTTGAACCTGTGCTTGGAAATCAGGAAGAACTTCAGGCTTGGAAGACCTCAGCATTGGTGAATGTGTCCAAGAAAGAGACTGCTGCGCCCTGTCTGAGACTTTAGATGAGGAGAGTTGGGGTCGCCAGGCCAAAGCGCGAAGGGACATGGCTGAACTGACTGGCACCAAGGTTGCCAATGTTGCATCAGCAGCGTTGGCGATGGAAAGTGGCAGCATGGCGAGGGTAAGATGGCAGTTAGCCACCTCCAGAATCATTGACTTGTTGCAAACCAGCTCCCGCAAAGAGTCCTTGGCTGCGAAGATGAAGAAAAATATGAACCAATCAATGCTGGCGTCCTTGGCCGCTGGACGCGCTTCAGACTCTTTTCTGCCTTAGACGTTGACAAGAGGTCATCAAGCCGCAATATTTTCTGTAGGGACAGCTGCATGAATCACCTGACAAGTTTGAGCTTGATGCTAAGGAGAAGGAGGAAGCGAGACAGTCCAAATTCCTTGAAGAGGATGAGGAGGTCAAAACACCAAAGGAGATCCTCCTGTGGGGCATTCCGTGGCTTAAGAAGATTGTGACCGGCTACTATTTTGAGCTCTTCTTTGTCTTTCTCATTATTGTGAATTGTGGCACAATGATTGCACAGATTGAACTCATAGGTGGCAAATTGGCCTACGAAGTAGGCCTTCAAACCACTCCAGTGGATACTGCAGATGAGTTCTTCTTCTGGGCGGAACTGTGCTTTGGTCTTGCCTTTACCTTTGAGATTATTGTCAAGTTCATTGCTTTTGGTATCTTGGGATTCTGGAAGCTTGCCTGGAACTGGATGGATTTATTTGTAGTGGCAGCCTCAGCAAAAAGGGTTCTCCTTGACATCCTGTGCGTTTCGATGATTTCGATTGACCAATTCCTATCATATAAGGTACTTACTTGGATTATCGATGTGCTGGGGGCTGCCGTGGAGATCAACCCAATGATGCCGTGGCCTTGGTAGAAGATGCGAGACATGATTTGTTTTGGTGCATGTTTTTGCACCAAGTAGTTTGGCATGGTGTTCGTGAAGCACTCCCAGGTTCCGTGTGTTGCGGTATCTCTACTGCATGTCAGATGTTGATTTGCATGGATTTAGATGGCCTGCACTGCACTCCTGATTTCATTGTCTCCATGCATACCACTTACACACGCACATATGTATATATATATATATATAAATATATTTACACACACACACACATGCTTTACACTTCCATTTATGGACAGCAGCCTGCTTAAAGCCACATTGATTCAAGTCAAGCACCCTAGCTATCTCTGGTTTGGCAACATCTAGAGTGCACAGAGTGGTACGCAAGCTCCAGGATGGCAAAGCTTGGCCGCATAGTAACTCAATTGCAGTCGTTTTGGGCTTCGGCAGTTGATTGGACCAGACTTAAGTGTCCCAAAGCCAACGATGGATGATGAAGATATGATGAAGCGAATTGCTATCAAAGAAAGACACTCAGCTCAGCTCTGACTCGCAGATGAGGTTCGAGTGCTGAAAGTGATTCAGCAATTTGATTCTTTGCATTTACTACTTGGTTCTATCCGCGCGTCTTTTGATATCCTGGCGTGGCATCTTGGATTGAGACCTTTTGTGGGAGAGGCCTCTGGGAAAACTATTGTTGTTTAAGAACAGTATTGAACCCAGTATCAGTGTGGGATCTCACATGGTTGGCAGTGTTAGCGAGAGTCCAGACCCCGAGTCAATGTTGTCAACATCTCAGGTCCGCCCTTGTTCTTTTGATTATGATGACGGTTTGCGCTTTGGCCATGTCACAATTCGTGCAAGGATGGTGCCCTGATCTGCAGAAGAAAAGAGGTATTGCCAAATAGCTCTGACAGCAGGAACAAGTGACCAGTGTAAATTACTACAAGAAGTAGAGAAAATGTGGAGTGCTTCAGGAGGGAGGGAGTATTAGACACTTGGGAAAGCCATGGTGGTCGCAGGGACAACTCATGAGAACATTTGGCAACTGCATTAAGACTAAGGATTGAGGCGACCCCCTCTGCAGATGCAGACTTGCGTCAGGAGGTTTGGCGACTGTTTGGCAATGTTGGCCGTGGTTTGGTCTCCATGTTTGAGCTGACTCTGGCAAATTATGCCGGCACCTTGACTGCAATAAGTGCTTTCTTCCTTTGTGCTGATTCATGACACGGCCAGATTTGTGTTCGGAACTCTGAGTGCGATCTCATTTGCCTTCACAGGTATCACAAGGTCAATGATGGAGAATGTGAGCCCATGGTTTGCTGCTGCGGCCTCAGGGCCATGCGTCAAACAAGGGATGGCCAAACCTCTGAGGAATCCCATCCAGAACCTCAGATGTTCACTTGACAGGTTGGGATTCTTGCCTACAAGCTCGTCGTCGGGTTTGCTGTGCTCAAGGTGGGATGGGAGAAGCATTCAAATTGAAGGTTTTATCTGCAAACTGTGTGTGTTAAGGGGTAGTGGTTCGAGCCTTTGGTTTCTTTTCGTGAAGGGGATCAATGCCGATTTTCCTCCCGACTGCTTTTCTCCTACCTTCCACTTTCCAGATCTTGATCTTTTTGATAACCACCTTGCGTTTGTTTCACCTCCACACATCAGCTTGAGACAAACACCATATTTTGTCCATTAAAAACACACACACACATATATATATAATACATATATACATATATATATATTAAGATTATATTAGTTTCTACTTCCAGTGACGAACATAAAGCATATTCCGATTGTCATGAGTAAAACCTCCACCGGTTTGATTGTATATATGCTTGGTGCCACAGTTTCTCTCATTTTCTCTCGGGCCTGGCGCATGATCGGGAAGCCGATGGCAACAACGGATGCTTGTGGTTTTATGTTATGCATTGGTTGCTTGGCATTTCCTTTGTAGGCGCTGTCCTGCATGTCCGCTTGAAACGCGCAGTTGTAGTTTTCTGGTGATAGCCTTCTTCGATCTTCTTCGCCTGTTCCATTGGTTCCCATGCATGAGCCAGATACTATTATGATCTTAGGAGACATGGCCCATGTTCAAGACATGATGTGGGACCACAGATATGATATACTGTAGATCTGGATAACTGCTTGTCGTGTGTTTATTGGCTTGTTTCATTCCTCGTATACATATTTGATTGTAATGAATACGCAGGTCGCATGCGTGATTGTGTGGCACGAGTGCGGTTGTTTACCGCTGGATTGCTCGCTTATATACTGTACCCACCAAAGCGCTTCTCTCGAAGCGAAAGCGGCTGGCAAGCTATATAGTATTATATAGTATAGTTTGGTACAGTCGTGTTGGGACGCTTTGGTTTGGGCGACCTTCGTCGCTGGATGAACACTTGTGGTTTCGATGAGGTTGCCCCTTAGATTTTGCACTTTCCCTGCGCGGCAGCTCGTTCGGCTCATTCTGAGAAAAGCCGCGGCTCGTTTGGTTTGGTCGTTCTTGGTGGCACCGTTTCCTTGGCTTGGTTTCGTGAGTGTCCAACGGAAGTAACAGCTTATGGTGTTTGCAGTTTGCACTTGGCATCACCTTTGCTGTCCTGCTTGCCCGCTGGTTCACCCTGCATCGATTCGGTTGGTTGCATGGCCCAAGTTCAAGAAATGATTTGGGACCATAGCTATAGATCAGGATAACTGCTGCTTGTGTCTTGATTTGCTTGTTTCTGTGACTTTAGCATTTGATCCGATCCATTTGGCATGCATGCGTATAGGTTGGTGGAATCAACGGCCACTTGAACTGTTCAAACTTTTTGCAAAAAGGACGTCCGACTTTAGCTCGTTTAGCTAATTAGATTTGATGCACTGATCACAGAATGGCACATGATTCAATGAGAGTTTCATCGCTTGGTTGTGGCCTTGCGGTGCACACCGTAAGTCTGCCCCTTTCGTAGGGGCTACATTGGTGTCCATGCGGGGGCTAGGCACCCTCCCAATCAAGTTTCTACGGAATGCAGGTAATCACTGGGATCTTTATTCAGCAGACAATGCGGGTGGCAAATGAAGATGATGAACTCTTGGTCCTCCAAAAAAAGCGCTTGGTTGAAAGCCATGCCAAAGGTGTATCAAGACTGCATTTAGTTGAGGACTTTCTTGGAAGTGAGCACGTTGCTGGAATACGTAGAGCTGAAGCATGTTTTAGCATGCCAAGGTTGGAACGCTTTTCAAAGAATTAGACGCAGATGGAAGCGGTGCCCTGGACAAGGATGAGTTCACGCGAGCGCTGAGTGACCCGCGCTTCCGAGTGTGGCTGTCGGCGCTAGACTTGCAATCCTCCGATGCTGAGAACCTCTTTAATCTGTTGGATGATGGAGATGGGTCTATCTCTTATCAGGAGTTCTTGAGTGGAGCAAAGCGACTGAAAGGTGGCGCGCAATCAATCGACTTGGTGACCCTCATGCGAGAATGTGGCATCTTGCTAGCAGATTCAGAATATATATACGTATATATATATATATACATGTACATGGCATCTATATTTTAATTTGTATACTATATGAATATGTAACCCTCGGAAGATGCGGGGGTCCAAAACTGCATGCAAACATCCTCGTTCGAAGTTCCAGGTTGCCAAGTAGAGGTTGAGTTGTATTTTTTTTTGAAATTCAGACTTAAAACATGCACATCGTGTTAAGAGTTGGTAGATTTCTTCGGCATTCCGCGTGTCAAGGCAACATGCACACCGATATCCGTCAACTCGGACACTTGGATGCAAGTAGATAAATAGAGGGGAGGGAAGTGAAGCTTGTGCAATGCAAGATAACATTCATCAAGAACTCTATTGGTGCTGAGTGCTTGCCTTGGTGCAGTAGAAAAGAAAACGTGCTGAAAGCCTCAATGACTCAATGCTTCAGAGGCTTCACAGTGGAGAAGATGGCAGAGAGGATGAAATTAATGAAGCATTGAGATTTGGCAATGGCAGGGATCAAGGTTGCTTTGCAAATGATGCAGAGGGAGTGCCGATATTGGCATGAAGGGGTGCGTTTTATTATTCAAGCATTCTGACACCAAGTGATTATGGGTTGGATACAAGAACTTGCAAATTTTGGCATCCCGACCTCTGGTCCTGTTCCAAAAGCAGAACAGGTTTGAGCTGACACCTCTCATGAAATGAAGGGCTGTCAAGCTGTTGCTTGGTGCTTGGACGGGACGGCTTGATGAGCTTGCATCAACACGGATGGTTTGAACATGTTGCAAAATTGAAGAGGAGGGAATTGTTGCATTCAAAAATTTGGAATCGATGCAGCTCATTGATGCCTCGTTTCTGTTTCACGGCCTTCGAAAAACAGTGGACTGAGCGATGAAACAAGCCTTGAGCAAAGGAACAAAGCACCTTTTCGCACTGCATGCACCATAGTTGAAAGACAAAAGGGTAGCGCTTTGTGACCAGCTAAGGCAGAACCGAGGCACAGAACTTATGCTGATGCACCAGGCAAAAAATCAATTTTCTTTTCTGCCCCTTGTAGAATCAGGTCCACCGAAACACGAGGAGCGTTCATTGGCTGTGATGATTCTTTCTGCGTTGGGGTGCCTGGCTCGCGGACAAGCTTCCAACAGGCCTGGATTTCAAACATCGCAACATTTGGAGTTGCGAAGTTTGAGTCTTGTATACCGAGGCTAGCACGGCTTGAGGCGATTTTCTGTCTGCGTCTGCCCTTGAGGGTGTTGTTTGGTTTTGGCTGGCAAGCACTTGGCTTTTATGATTCCACGAAGAATGTCAGCTGTCATGTCAAGAAGAGGGTTGATGTCTTGATGTCCTCATGAGATCCTCATGACATCCTGCTTCTCAACCTCTGAATAGGGTGAGGGTAACCATGCTTCTGGAATGTGCTACGACAAATGGGACGCAGGATCCAAAGCTTGCACTGCAGTATTTCAGCCATTTGGAGGCACTTTGGTTTTGTTTCGCTTCTTTTCTCCCACGGTTCACATATGTCCCAATTGTGGCAGGATTCTGGTGCTGGTAGCGCTGCCCAGACCTCAGTTGGTGATAAGGTCGCTAAGTAGCTAAATATAGCTAAATAATGCTCAATAGTCTCACATCTGTTTTGTCAAGGCCAAAGGTCTTGGCCCTTTGCTGGCACATTCGGACCGCCTTCGCACGACTCAAAGCCTGATCTGCTGTGAGGCTTTTGTATGAGTGCGACTCTTATATGCACACATACAATTACATACGCACACGCACACACACACACATATATATATATATATCTATGTGTATTATATATTTATATATGTATTGTAGATGTATATCATATCCAGGTCATATCCACATAAAATATGCAGAACCTGAAGCCACTGTCAATGTCTTAGAGGAGCAGCTTGCATCAGAATCGTCCCTGACTCCGTGACTGGGATCGAAGGGGCATGAGGGCCAAAGTCCGAAGTGTTGAAATTGAAGTACCTAAGTCTCAGATCTATGAGTCACCGTTTTGTTTGGTACTAGTAACTAGTAGTTTTTCAAAGCAGTTGGGGTCTTCAAGTGGAAAATCCGGGAAAGGCTTTTCGTCTTGGAAGATAGTTGTGAATGCCGAAGCCTTCGATAGCTCGGAGGCTGTTGCTTTATACTATTTGAGGTCTGAAATCCTACTGCAGCTGCGCCCTGCTACTGGGCATGCAGCAGTGACCGCTGCAGCTTTGCACCTTGCGGAAAGCGGAGAGGCAAGGATGCTTTGGCTTGTAGTTGCCGGTTGTGCCAAGTCCCAGGGTCCCAGGGTTTCAATTTCCGTGGCGATCGTATTGACTACAAATGGATAGGAAGAATCAGTGTGTACATATGTATTTGTATATGTATATATATGAATCTTTATATTTATATTTATATAGTTTAAATACATATATATATATATATGTATTGGATATGCATTTGCCGGAGGGCACTGTTCGAGCAGGCTGCCAAAGCATTGAAGCTGGTTGAGCATTTAGCTTCTAGCGGCCAGCGAGGCAGATAGAGGATTGAGTTGAGTATCCAATACAGATCTCAGCAATAGCAGCAAATAGCATATTATGTACTCGGAAGTATCTGAACAGTTTTGCGAATCATAGTCGGGAGATGCAACCTAGCTGCTAGCTCAGAGGGTCCTAGTATTGCACTAAGCAAATGGAAAATCATATTTTACTAAATTGCCTGTCAAGGCCTATGGCACCAAATTTGGGTGGCATGTGGCGGCCAGATTGATGACAGCTCTCAGGGGCGACAAAAAGGCCAAGAAATATCATATTGCATTTGATGACATGAGTGCCGGGTTCCGCTATATAATTGATGCGCAGCTTTTGATGAATTCCGACTCATTTGGGGTTCTGGTCCTATGCTGCTGCACTCCCTGCTGTTTCCCTTCTCAAACTCATCAGCCAGTTACTGTTACTGTAGTGAGCCATTCAGTCAGAGAGAAACTATTTGCTCTTCCATCTCTGAAAACGTATTGCCGTTCTTAGTGCTAGCTGCTAGCTTGTTGAACGACTATGAACAAACTTGACTACTGTTGAGTTGTTGTACTGGAGAAGCAGCCAATCTGTCCCATGATGGAATGCGGAAGTGGAGGTGTGGCACGACTGGAACAGCAT
The DNA here is from genome assembly GCA_000507305.1 of Breviolum minutum Mf 1.05b.01. Classification (NCBI taxonomy): domain Eukaryota; class Dinophyceae; order Suessiales; family Symbiodiniaceae; genus Breviolum; species Breviolum minutum. The sequence continues at coordinate 6,295 of DF244377.1, read as the reverse complement.
ATGCCGACACACGCTTCTTAGTTTGGGCTGCTAAATCGAGCAATGAAGTGGTTTTTTGTTGCAGTGCCCTGGTTGGAACTGGCACGGCCGCAGCCTGCTGTTGTAGGCTATGGTGGCCAAGGAGAGCGTATCACAGGCTGGTTGCTTTCAAGCAATCTGTCAATCAGTGGCGCGTCAAAATGCTTTGGCCCTCAAGGTCCAGTGCAGCCTGGCTGTGCCTGGTCCCCAGTCTGAAGCTTGCTAAACTTGGATGGCTTTTGACCTTGCAGTGAGTGATTCTGAAGCTCCTTTGATGTGGGTTGTCGGGCAGGTTCGTTTTGAGCGTTCTCCTTGAGGTCTATTTGGTTGGAGCTGGTCCTGGTTCTTTGGAGCTCCTGACACTCCGGGCTTTGGAGGTCGGGTTCTCTCGGCCTCTAAAAGGCGAAGTCTCGAGGGTAAGCTGAGACACAATATGACAGATTGACTAACTACACAGATTGACTACAACTGCATGATTGACTGCTCTTATGCTTGCGATAGACACTTCTTTTGGCCGAGCGCTCCGAGATTGATTCTGAGGTGCTTCGTTCGTGCGATGTAGTGCTTTATGATCGTTTGGTGCCAGAGGAGGCTGGAAACACTGAACTGAGAACACTGAACCGAAAGTCAAGTGTTGGATGCCAACCTTGCTATTCAAACTTGTCATCGCTGGAAGTGTTCCTGCACACATGCAAAACAATCAAAAACAACTCGCCATTTTTGATGCAAGGAGTTGACAAGACATTCATGATTCATGGCCTTCAGCCGATTGGCTAAAGTTGCCTCGGTCTCACACATTTCATCATCCAATCTGATACTAGAACTAGTCTTTCTTCCCAGCTGACGCCTTTGTGCTGACCTCGCTGCTGTTCTGGAAGCTTGCCTGGAAACGGGCTCAAGGTACATCTAAAAAATGGCTTTCGGACTTGAGAAGGAAAGTACTGCATATGGAAGGACAAGTTGTTTTCTTATGTTTTTCTATGACTGACCTTTGCGTGCTTTGGACTGGCAGCTGGAAGTATCGAGATTGCTGGAAAGGTGTCATGAGTCATGTGTCAAAGTACAGTAGACCTGCTGTAGGCCTATGGATTGCAATTGTCCATTCCTTGTTCTGGTGAAAATGCCTGTTTGCTTCTTGCCTCAGGATAAGCTAAGCACACTTGCACAGAGAAACATGCTACTTCATAGGCAAGGGCCGTTGATTGTAGCCTGTGGGTGCGGACAAGCAGTTAGATAGAGAGAAGCAGGCAGCAAGCTGTGGCAAGGCCTTTTCTCGCGTTGTACGCTCTGTCTCCAGCCATAGTGGCTTCACTACCACAGGCTGGTCACATGACGCACTTGGGAGCTTCAACTTTTTCCCTAAAATTCCTTAAGCTTCTGATGGACTCCAGAGACCCAGTTCTGGCAGGCACCAAGGCACAAAAAGCAGGCTCTCGATGCTCAACAAAGAGTTGTAAGGCAATTGGCGCCGTCGCTCGAGGTGCTTTGGGGCTTCAAGGCTTCGGGACTGCCTTCCCCGTTCCACCAAATTGTAGCATATTGTAGCGCAGGGGAGAGTAGCTGGAAGATGTTGAAAGGCTCCTGAAGATTTTTGGAAAGAGGAATTGTATTTCAGGACGATCGCACTCAAATGAACAGATTTTTTTCTGTTTTGGTAGTGTTTTTGTAGACCGTTCGAAGCGGTCTATGCATCGGATCCCCTTCCTACGTTCAGGGTGAGCCTGGGCTCGAGTTCGTTCGTGAGAGGGACGACCACGTTTCATTGTGGAAAGTTGTGGGTCGTGGCAGAAAGAGGTTCAAGAGGACCAAACCAGTGTCGAATGCGTCGCACTGGCAGATTGAGGCGGAGGGTGGAGTGGGTGGACTTTTTGTGGACTCGAGTTTGCAGATGTGCAGTTCTGCTGTGCAAAATCTACAGTACTTGTTGCATCTTGTTGCTGTGATTCGAGGGCGCTTCTTGTGAAGTGCCTTCTCCACAGGAATTCTTCGCATCTAACGTGGCGGGCCAATGGATTCTTTTTGCTAGCCTTTGGATCCTCTTGATGCGTCTAAGTTGCTTGCCTTGTTCGTTGCCAAGTGCAGCTTCCATGTTGATCCCAATGACTTTGTTCCTTGGTATACAGGCCCAGTATGACACGGTCTAGTGAGTCCCCTGTGAGGCTGGTTCCTGCACCAGCTCCAGCTAGTTTCCTGGGTCTCCCGCGTGCCTTGTTTGTATAGTTTCTGTCAGCTATCTCACCGCTGAGCATCCAAAGCTGACAGAACCGAGGCAGCAGCGTTTGGCATTTGGACAATGGCCGGGCCCATAGTGCTAGCAGCCATTCTTCTGCCCAGTCCAGCTGTGATACAGTTACTAAAGTAGACTAGAGTTAGCTTCGAAGACATGTGCTTCAGTCGCATTTTCTTCTGGTCAGTTGCAAGGACATTGTCCTGTCTTCACTTTTCACAGGCAGCAATGCTTTACCTTGGGTGGACATACATATCCTCTGGTAGCGAAGTTGCTGACAAGTGGCTAGATGGTTACATGATTGAGCTCATTCTTTCAATGGATGCTCGGATATTCATCAATTCACTTGGGTCCTGTTCGGTGTGGTCCAGCTGTTCTGGTGTCGCCTTTCTTTCATCATCAGTGAGGGTGTGTTGCCAGGCCTCAATTCCTTATAATCTGCATTGCAAAACTTGACAACTTGACTCTGGGTCTGCCAGTGCCAAAAGCGACTCAGGAGAACATCTTCTTGTACCACATGATTTTGGCTGCCTTCAAAGTACCAGCCAGTATGTCCAGGTTTGCCTTGCTTGTGGTGTCTCTCTTCCAGATGGTTTTCCAGATGTTACTTGGTCAATCTGACAGCTCAATTTGAGAGTGATAGTGATACAGCATACATCCAATTACAACATATTGCACATGATTACAACGAAGTCGACAACGTCACTTAGTGACTTCGTGAATCTCAGTGACTTAACAGCTTTGGACTTTGACCTTCAAGAGGCGGTATGTTTTGCGATGCGCCAATCTCAGGTTCTTATTCATGGGCATTGCTGTCAAGAGCTCAGCCCAATGGAATCACTGCAAACCAAACATTCCCAAACCAGGGGCCAATATCCAATATCCACTAGTATTCAGTAATTGATAATTGTGTTTTCATTGATTCGCATGTGTTTCCACAACTGTGTCAGTAATTTTCAAAGTTGCACTTTCACTGGCAAGCAGAGATGTTCTGAGTGCATCGCACTGTCGACCGGCACTGCAAAGAGGGGCTTGTCTTTTTCTTTTGGCTAGTGCATATTTTGCTCGATATGCTATCTGAATCTCGCATGCACGGAGATACATGCAGAAATCACGGCGACTGAGATGGCCAGTGTCACTCTTCACACTTGACTCTTGTGTATGCTTCCATTGATTTGTTTGCTGGGTGCATGTTTGCGGTGGGGCATGTTGGCTTTGTCATGGTCATTTCTTGCTTGTATAAGGGATTTATTTGGGATAAAGAATCTGTTGGAGGTCTCCTTATGACAAGAGGTCTGTGGCACTTCTTGCACTTTTGGTGAGGTGGACTTTGTAGATTTAAGCAGTGGCGTCGATTTTTGTTATGTTTGCTCTGACTCGAACCGCATCATTTTGTTCGCCTTGTAGCGGGGGAATCTTGTCTTGTGCTTATCGTGCTTCCCTTTTTATGGCCTAGAGGACTTTTGAGCCAGCTTACTTAGAGTAACAAAATCAAAGTGCGGTATATTTACACTGTACTTATTTCCTTCCCGTTGTTCCAGAGCAGTCTTCTCCTTTTTGGTTTGGCGGTTTGATTTTTTTTAGCGCTTGTTGTTACACACACCGGTGGACTCCATCCTTTCTCTTTGAACCGGTCAGATATGTCAGGTTGAGATTTCTCTTCGCACACAATGTCAACGACACACACACACACACACTCAAGGACGTTGAGATGCAGCACGCAAGAGTATATACTGTAATTACTCAGTTTCAAGGTTTGGAGGACGTGGATCAATTCCAATACGTGTGGTCAGTTTTTATACACAGGAGTGCCCACAGGACTGGAGATGTCGAACCAATGCTGAGACTTGCCTTGGGTTGCACAGGCTTTCATCCAGGACCTCGAAATCCTTCCGTACTTGCTGGGTGCTTGGCTCATTGTTGTCGGCGTGCAAACCATGCGCCTCTTGGCCTTGAGTATCACTGTAGGGTGTGTGGGATGAGTTGGTAGCCGAGCTACATCAATGGTTAACAATTCACAATTCACAGTCTCGGGCTTGATGCATGTGTTGGGACATGTGGGTGGACATACTGGAGAGTGATTGTTGCCCATCTAAGGGGACGACGACGAAGAAGGTGCGCAAGAACATTCAGTGAATTTCATTCAGCGCCACAGGGGTTGGGATCCCTTCTTAGGCTATTGCCCCGGAAGTCCGAAGGCTGGACTTTTGCCCAAATGGATCCAAATGGCACTTAGGGATCCTTCCATGGAATATCCAAAAGTTCAAAACACCGTTCTTTGTCTGGTCTTGGACTTCCAGGGTAATAGGGTTGGGAAACAAATGGAATTTGGTTCCTCGCACTTGCAGTGCACAATGTCTGGCAAATGACAGTGACAACTGTGTAAAAACAGTGACGGGTCCCTGGGTGATGGACTGATGAGATTTTCTAGTGTCTCACACAGCCTTGAGCCTCAGAGCGCAGCTCCAGTCCCGTAGGTTTTGATGCTGCTCACTCAGAAGCCTATAAGACGTGCCGCCTTGCTCTTGGAGAACGCCTTCTTCCCAGATACGACTCTGAAGGACGGATCTTTGTCCACCAGAGTCTTGGCTTCCTGTAGGTAAAGCTTGACTTGCCAGAGTCTCGCTGTTGTTTCGCGAGAGTATGTGCAGAATTGTAAACACTTGAGTCACTTGGAGTGACTTCAGTGAAGACATTTTCGAGAACTTAGGAATGGCAAACTCTGTGTCTCCCACCTGCATGGCGCATGCTTTTGAATTATTTGACTTCATCACCACTTGCTGTTCCTAGTGCCCATACAGTATACCATGTCCGGCTCGGCACAGTATTTCCATGGAGTTGATGAAGTCAGGAGGACAGACACTTGACAACATACCAAGTAATGCTGTTTTCCGGGGATGCTGGCAACCAGGTGACGATGATGGGACCTGTGATCATTTGCCTCCTGGCAATCATGTTTGCAATGGAGGCAAGGTGAAAGCCTGTTTCGACGCTGCTCTGACCGGTTGGCCTGGAAGTAACAGTGTTCATGCTAAGCTGGGTGTCCTTTTGGCACTTATTCCAAGTTGATTGATTGATCACAAAAGCTGAATTTGGAGTGCTGATTGCATAGGTGGATGTCACTTTGGCAAAGATTGAAGAGATTGAGAACCACTTCATTGCTTGGACATCTTCTGTGCTGGTTCCTGGGCATGTTGTTATGCGCATGTGGTGGTATGTGCCCAGCCCGGAACAAGGCGGCTGGTGCTGGCCTAGCTTGCAATGAAATTCACCAAGGCTGCCTTTGCACTGCCCGAGCTTTTCGTGGTAGTTTGTGAGCTTTTACGACGCTTTTACCTTCTGAAACCAGCCATCAGTTTCTTAGTGTTTCTTGGCGAAAGGTTGGGATTGACCTGAGCTTTACGGAATCAGACGACAGAAGTTGTTGGAGATGGCATTAGAATGCTTTGGACTGACACTTTCTGAGAAGGCGAATATAATTGCACATGTATATAGTCTGTACAATATATATACGTACATATAAAACAATTGCAGCCTCAGCTCTATATGTTTCTACTTAACTGTGATTGATTGCAGACCGGTGATCTCTTGATGACCGATACGGGCGCGTGGACAGCTGCAGTACCCTGCAGTGCTTCTTGCAATTTCTTTGTATACATAGTGGCATCATAGTGCAAGCCTTTAGGGCCGCCTGTCAGGATGTTTTTTGGCATTTTGTTGCTCTTCCGCGACACAATTGAAGTGCCTTGCCCGGGAAACGGTGTTTGTTTCTAGATTCTAGATGTGTATGTGGTTTGTATGTGGTTGGTTTGTTGTGCTGTGTTGTGTTGTTTTGTTGTGTTTTGTTTTCTCTCATCTTGTATGTTTGGTTGTTTGTCTGTTTCTTTGTTTGATTGTCTGTCTGTTTCTTTGGTTGTTTGTGTTTGCTTGCTTGCTTGTTTGCTTGTTTGTTGGCTTGCTGGCTTGCTTGCTTGCTTGCTTGCTTGCTTGTTTGCTTGCTTGTTTGTTTGCTTGCTTGCTGGCTTGCTTGCTTGCTTGGTTGGTTGGTTG